>JAECUM010050039.1:0-12608 GCA_016617855.1 Megalonaias nervosa | reverse complement strand
ATCACTAGGCGACTATACGTTTTATATTAGAGAAGCAAGTAAGTCCCTCTGGCAGTTTGTGTTACCAGAGAATTACGGACACTGATCTACAACCCCTTTGACTGTGAATCTTAGTGGATAGGGTAAGTGTTTATGTCTAATATGCTTAATTATTGATGCACACATATCACTAGAAGACAAGGCATATTAAAATCTAGGAGCAGTTTTTTGTAGATCTCTTAGTTGGTATTGGGCAGTATGATGGTGAAAAGTGCTACAACCCTTTGGGCTCAAAATCCCCGTGACAAGTGTACGTGTCAATTATATGACTAATTCTACCCCGAACAAAGTTTAGACTCTCCATATTACGTTACACTATACATATTAGAGTAGACGAAAGGCTATAATATTATATAGTTTTATTAGGCTGTAGTCTCGTAAATGGTCTACAACACTTTTCAGCCCGTATTCCTATTAAGTAGGGTATGAGTCAGTGATTAATATGATCAATTATATCAACAATACAATCACTAAAATAATATAGCTATTAAATTAAAGGAGCAAGGCAGTATCTCACCGAGTTGACATTATGATAGCATTCACTTACATAGTCTACATCTTGTTTGACTCTGAGTCCCATTGATATAGTAACATTTAATGTCTAATGTCATTGATTCTTTCTCCCGAATATAATCAATAGCATACTGTTCATAGTTAATTATAGAGTCTAATCAGAACTTCTTGGAGTTGGTATTAGAACATAATTCTGGTAACAGACCACAAATGTTTGAGGTCTAAATTCCAGAGGTAAGGGTGACTGTTGCTGACTAATATGACAAATTCGTTCCCAGATAAAATCAATAGATAGAAAGCTATATACAATAGATTAAAGAAGCAAGCTAGTACTTCTTGGACTTGGTATTAAGACAGTATTCTGGTATATGACCTGCAACGCAGTAGGTTTTGAATCCGATTGATCTGGGTAAGTAACAATGACTAATATGATTGATTCTTTCCTCCATATGATCACTACAAGATTAGATATGTTAAATCACAGAATCAAACACTTCTTCAAGGTGGTATTAGGACAGTAATCAGGTAGATGGTCTGCACTGGTTTGGACTCTAAGTCCCATTGGCAAGTGTCATTGACTGTTATAATTAATTCTTTCCCAACTAAAATCATTCATGATCATTCATACTAAGTTACAGAAGCAAGCCAGTACATCGTAGAGCTAGTATTAGGACTATATTCTAACTTGTTCTCCATAGAGCTATGGGCTCTGAATCCCCAGTACGTGGGTATGACTACTCTGATTAATTCTTTACGCAAACAATTCACAAGACGACTAAATATATTGAATTAGTGAAGCACACCGGTACTTGTTGACCTTGGTATTAGGACCATATTCTGGTAGATGGTCTTATTAGGGCGATACTCTGATGACTGATAGATAAGAATTTGGTCTCTGAATGAAAGAGTAAGGTTCAATGACTAATATGATTCATTAT
Organism: Megalonaias nervosa; assembly: GCA_016617855.1. Taxonomy (NCBI): domain Eukaryota; kingdom Metazoa; phylum Mollusca; class Bivalvia; order Unionida; family Unionidae; genus Megalonaias; species Megalonaias nervosa. The sequence goes on along the minus strand of JAECUM010050039.1, from coordinate 11,118 downwards.
TTCCCTAATAAAGCCAATAGAAGACTATACATATTCTATTACAGATGGAAGTTAGTATCTCCTGGAGGTAGTATTTCCTCCGTGTTCTGGTAAAAGGTTTATAACACTTTGGTCTTGATGTGAACGTGGCAACGGTGAGTGTCATCGTTAATCGTCATTTCTCTCGGGACCCAAAGTCGCTCATTTGCTGAGCTTGAGGGGGTACTGAACAAGGACCTGGAGGATATGACGGACTTCTTCAAGAAATGGCGTCTAGAGCCAAGCGCAACAAAGACAGTCTCCAGTGTCTTCCACCTTAACAATACTAATGCGAAACGTGAGCTTTGTATCCTCCTCAATGAGCAGCAAATAAAACATGACCCGACACCAACATACCTTGGTGTGACTCTGGACAGATCATTGACATTCTATAACCACCTAAAGAAAACCGCAGCAAAACTTAGCACTCGAAACAACCTACTCCGCAAACTGGCTGACTCAGCCTGGGGCGTTAGTGCTCAGATACACAAGACATCAGCACTGGTCCTCTGTTATTCGACAGCCGAGTATTGCGCTCCTATCTGGGCTCGATCATCCCATACTAAGCTAGTTGATGTCCAGCTCAACACAACAATGCTCATAATCTCTGCAACACTACGTCCTACTCCTTTACAATGGCTGCCAGCACTAAGCAATATTGTCCCTCCACATCTGCGTCGCCAGGAAGCAACCACAAAAGTGTTAGCTAAGGTCTATGCCAGTGAGAAACTTCCACTGTACATGGACATAACCTCACATCCAGCAGTCCGTTTGACTTCGAGACGCCCAGTCTGGTTAGGTCCGTTGCCGGAGGATATGACAGCTATTTCAGCATGGAGCGTTGAGTGGTCTTCAACATATGTTGTAAACCACTTCCCCGTAGCTGAGTTGTCTGTCTGCCCTCCGGGCTTCAACCTCCCACGTCATCTGTGGACCACACTAAAACCCTTCAGATAGGACAGAAGCGTTGTGCGGTCAACCTTATCCGATGGAACCAGGCCACTAACTCCAGCTCAACAAAACAATGCGCATAATCACCGAAACACTACGTCCTACTCCTTTACAATGGTTGCCAGTACTCAGCAATATTCCTGCTCCACACCTGCGTCGGCAGGAAACAACCACAAAAGTGTTGGCTAAGGTCTATTCCAGTGAGAAACTTCCACTGTACATGGACATCACCTCACATTAAGCAGTCCGCTTGACTTTGAGACGCCCAATCCAGTTAGGTCCGATGCCGTAGGATATGACAGCTATTTCAGCATGGAGCGTTGAGTAGTCTTCAACATATGTTGTAAACCATTCCCTCGTAGCTGAGCCGTCTGTCTGCCCTCCTGGCTTCAACCTTCCACGTCATATGTTGACCACACTGAACCGCTTTCGGACAGGAGAGGGTCGTTGTGCAGTCAACTTTATCCAATGGGACCAGGTCACTAACTCTTGCTGTTGCTATGGAGCTCTTTAGACCATTTCACATAGTGAACAACTGCCCACTGACAAAGTTCCACGGTTGACTGCAGGCTCTGCATGTTGCTGATGATGACGCGATTAAATGGCTGAGCACTCAATGCACACGATAATAATAATAATAATAATAATAATAATAATAATAATAATCCTTTCTGCATAGAAGTCACTAGGGGACTATACATATTACATTACAGATACAGACGAATACTTCTTGGAGTTGGAATCTAGATGGCATTCTGGTAACTGGTACATATAATTGACTAATATGATTAATTCCTTTTCCATTACAATTGCTACTACTCTATACACTTTAAATTCCAGAAGAAAATATGTCCTTCTTGCAGTTGGTATTAGGTTAGTGTTCTGGTAAATTGTCTACAACGCCATTGGCTCTTAGTCCAAGTAGAAGGGTGAGTTATAATGACTAATATTATAGATTCTTTCCAAATAAAATCATTACAATAGAATACAAGCAAAATTACAGAAGTGAGAGAGTTCCTCTTTGAGTTGACGTTAGGGCAGTATTCTGGTTAATGGTCTACAAAGCTTTAAGTTCTTAATCCCAATGGCAAGGGACAGTGTCGATTACAAATGCCATTAATTATTTCAGTGTGACATCAGTACATTACTAAACATAACAAATTGCAGAAGCGAGCTTTTACTTCTTGGAGTTGGTATTGTATTGCTATTCTGGTCAATGGTTTACAACACTCTAAATCTCGGTGAAAATGATGCGTTTCAATGCCTAATATGATTGTGTCAATTCTTTCCTCGATACAATTATACAAGAAGACGCACGCTAGTACGTCCAAACGTTAGTGTTACATTAGTATTCTGGTAATTCCTTACATCGCTTTCGCCTCAGAATTCCTGAAACAGGTGTAAGTGTTAATGACCAAGGTGAGCAATTCTTTCCACAGAGCAATCGCAAAAATATTAAATTTATGAATTGCAGAAGCAGACCAATATGTCTTGGAGAAAGTATTGGAACAGTATTGTGATAAATAGTCCACAACGCTTTGGGTACTGAATTTCAGTGGCAATCGTAAGTTTCACTTTGTTATGTAAAGAATTGTCACCTAGTAAAATAGCTTTTAGATTCTACGTATTTAATCAAAGATGGAAGCCAGTACTTGACGGAGTTGATATTAGGATAGGTTTGTACTAAATGTTCTACATCACTTTGGGATCCCAGTCTAGGTGTTGAGGGTAAGTGTCATTGACTAATAGGATTAATTCTTTCTCAATAAACTCACTAGCCGAATATGCATAATGCATTTCAGACGCAAACCTGTACTTCTTGGAGTTGGCATTATCACATCATTCTGATAAGCTATCTACAACGCCTTGGGCTCTGAATCCCGTTGGCAAGATTAAGTGCGATTGGTTGCTGTGATTAGTTCTTTTACGAACAAAATCACTGGAAGACGATAAATAGTAAATTACGAAAGCAAGCCAGTGCTTCATGGAGTTGATATTAGCATGATAATCTAATAAATAGTCTACAACGCATTGGTCTCTTAATCCAGTGACATGGGTAACGGTTAATGTCTAGTGTCATTCTCACCCTGAATAGAATCACTAGTCTACTATACATATTGGATCACAGAAGCTGACTAGTACTTCTTGGAGTTGGTATTAGGACAGTATTCTGGCTAATGGACTACAACATTTTGAGGATTAAATGCCAGAGGCAAGGATGATTGTCACTGACTAATATTACAAACTCATTCCCAAATAAAATAAATAGAGGAATATACATATTCAATTACAGAAACAGAAACAAGCCAGTACTTCTTGGACTTGGTATTAAGACAGTATTCTGGTAAATGATCTGCCACGCAGTCGGTTTTGAATCGCAGTGATCTGTATAAGTGACATTGACTAACATAGTTAACTCTTTTCACCAGACGATCACGACAAGACCATCCTTATACTTATACTTAAACTTGAATAATTAATTTTTTACGTAATCAATTCACAAGACGACTAAAATTATTAAATTACGAAGCATACTAATACTGCTTAGAATTGGTATTAGGATGATATTCTGGAAAATGATAGACAAGGATTTTTTTCTCTGAGCCTCATTTGGAAAAGTAAGTGTACGTGACTAATTTGATTAATTATTTCCGTAATAAAACCAATACAATACTATACAAATTCTATTTCAGAAGGAAGATAGTATCCCCTAGAGTTAGTATTTTCTCAGTGCTCTGGTAAATCGTTTATAACACTTTGTTATCGGAATGTCAGTGGCAAAAGTAAGTGTCACTGACTAACATGACTCTTTTCCGAATATGAGTCACTAAAGGACTGTACATATTAAATTAAATATGAAAACAAACACTTCTTGGATTTTGCACTTGGATGGTATTCTGGCAACTGTTCTACAACTCTCTGGTCTCTAAATCCTAGAGTCAAGCTTACATGTCACTGACTAATATGATTACTTCTTTCCACATTACAAACACTAGGACACTATACTCTAAAGTCTTAGTCTTCTTACAAACTTAATTGTCTTCCAACGATTTCGACTTTTCATACTGGAGATCAGTATTATAAAGCTAATTTTCTATGGCTAAAGATAAATATTGTTTACGTTCTTATTTTAAAATATGTTTTTAGGGACATTACCTGAGACTTTAAAGCAAACCTTTCTTTTTCGGTTTCAAATAAATACCATATATAATATAGTACGATGTATTACGGATTCATTCCCAAGATTTAATTATTTTATCACTCGTCACTACCTATGTGTTATAACTGCAAGAACATATATATTTATTTCATGCATTTAAACGAACAGACGTTTGGATTGTATCAACAGTGGACGTCATGCTTCAATCGATCTGAGCATCGACAAAGCCAGATTTAAGAATATCTTAAACGATATTGGTATAAAAATAGATTTTGTGTATGAAATCATGACTTTAAAGGGGAAGTACCACAGCATGAACAAGAAACCTTAAGATGTTGGGCATGGTACAGTAAAAGATAAACTATATACAGGTATGAATATGAGTTCACAATAGATAGCATCCACACTTGAGAGGTTTGAAACTGATCAGTATATATAATATACATTGTAAATTCTTCCGTTAAGGAACTGGATAGCTAGATGCCGATAATCAAATATCACTGGCAATAATTTTATACGTACTAAATAAAACATGATGTGGGTTCTTTAGACTATAGTATTTTCAATATAAAAACAGCAATTGATTTACGTCATTTGCAATAGAAACCAGTTGAATCGGATGTTTGATTGACCTGTCACTCGTCAACATTCAGGCGTTGGCGTTTTGATTGTTTTCAGCCTCTGTAAAAATATATAAATGCATATATTAACGTTACATACACGTCACATTATTTAATCAATTTATACCTTATAAAATATTCTGAATTATTAATGTAAGGCAAGTGAAATCTCATTTTCGTCAGCGGCTAATCCAGACAGATTTGTGTATTCGTAATTGGATTTGCTGAGGAAGACAATTTTGACACCTTGAAGCCCTGTAAGACACATTCATAGGCTCAAACACATACACGTAGATACATGCACGCGGGAATAAACTATGGAGATTTCTCCATCTGAATGAACATAATCTGATGATATCAAAACATAAAAAGTTTGTATAACTGTGGTATTTCAGATCAGAAGTCTTTACAATGGGATGCACTCATCCAATAAGAGAATTAGGGAGATACAGTCAGTATGTAAATTTTAACAAACAATCCAATTTACATATGATGTAGCTTTCATTTACGAAGAAGAGTAATGCGGGTAAAGATTTCATGCTTCCAGATGGCAATGGGTTGAAGTCATTGACAAACATTTCAATTACAAACAACATTATTATTATATCGACCTGTCCGGAAACATATCCTAATTTAAGACATTTTGATTTTAACTTGATGGGTTTCATTGAAGAACAGCAATTTTATACGTAGACATTTGCAATGAAGCGAAAAACTTGGTACATTATTCTCGAGGATATGTTTAAAAATGCATACACATTTTGCATTGAAGTGACGACAAAAAGTGTTTACTAATGCCATATTTTAATATAAACTGAGCTTAGCAGAGACAGCTTGGGTTTTATTTTTGTCATTTGTATAAATGTATGTATCATAAATAATTTGATGAAGACATGGATCTTCATTAGATTCCACTGTATAAAATGTAGCTTTAGTCACTGGTTTAGCAAGCTGAAAGTCGTCGTGAAGGTATTAAAAGACGTAAATGAAAAATGGCTTTTTCAAAGCTTGTGCGAACAATACAAACATTTAAACAAACATAAACATGAGAAGCAATTAAGACTTTGTTATTAGTATTCCAACGCACACGACTTAAATCTATTAGGTTGTAGATGGCGCTAAGGATTACATTAACCTTGTATTTACCTTCCTATGTCATATAATAGACACTCTCCGTTGTCGCTTTAAATTTTAAATGGCATTCTGAGGACGTCCGATATGTAGATGTTTTAGAATAAAATATCAGTCCATAAAAAACAACGACGTGATTAGCGTTTTCAAACAGATAAATAGAGACGTATGGCTTATCCATTTCCATGATCACTTAAGTTCAGTTCTCTATACATCCTTAAGCTTGAAGGTCGGCAATGTTCTCTTTCTTAAACATACGCACGCGTACACGAACGCACACACAAGAACCCTACAAGTAATAAGTAATAATACCTAGAAATTGTTCAGTATGGCCAATAAACACAGGTATGTTTTGCCTGATGTGTTTTGTTGATTGTGAAAGTCAATTAAGAAATATCGGAAGATTTTCGCATGCTTAAAACTTACGATCATGTGTGTAAACTTACGATGTTTCGTTAAACGGGCCCCACGGGTGTCACAGTGAAGTCTTCGGCCTGTGGCAAATAAATACATTCCATGCAATACCTGAATATCGAACACCGTTTTTAAACTGGAACCGTTCCATTTCAAATTGTATTCTTCAGGTTATTTTGTTCCTTTTTTGAATGCCAGCCCATGTTAATCCTGCATTACCAGCTCATGATGATCTTGTATGCATCAGGTTAAAAAAAATCTATTGAGGATTAAAAATATATTGTAATTTGTCTTCTGCAATTTGTATGCGCACATAATATTCACACATTGATGTTGATACTGACTGGTTATGAACGGCACTTCTCCTAAGGAAACTTTGAGGCAACCGACCAGGGTTGGGCTGGGAAAGTATCAATCATGCAACGATGCGCATATCACGATTGCGATGCTCTACGAGTGAAAATGCTCCATATTGACACAGTAGGTATTTATAACCCGTTCCCTTGGTGAAATGTTATATATATATATATATATATATATATATATATATATATATATATATATATGTGTGTGTGTGTGTGTGTGTGTGTGTGTGTGTGTGTGTGTGTGTGTGTGTGATCTTGTGTCTGTGTATGTCTGTCTGTGTCTGTGTGTGTGTGAGAGAGAGAGAGAGAGAGATAAAAGAGAAAGAAAGAGCATATGGTCAACCATAGCTCGTGTGATCTTGTTAACATGGAAAACGTTCTTGTAAATGGTTGTTTAAACATTGTGAAATTGTTATTTAATTGACGAATTCTTAACACTCACTTTTATATATTTTAGATATTTTACGAAGATTGTGGTAGGTATAGAACATTACAATTGTGTTTAATCTATTTTTGATCATTGTTGTACTCTTTGAGGTTAGTCCGTCAAATGCTATCGAAAAGTGAGTTGTCTAAAGGAATCTTATGTTGCCCTGCATTTTCAAAACATTGCAGAGTTTATATTCAAAGCTCTCCCGTCCTAACATTTAGTGTTCCATTTCTATCCAAAATTGAGGCTCAAGTCCATAGCACTATTGATTTTGACCTATTTTAATAACGCTGTTGCAACTATTCTTTGTGACATGCATACAGGAATGCATCAACACAGTTTCCCAAATAAACCATAGAACTTCCGTCGTTAGCAGTGTTTAATTAGCTAACAAAACAGTAGTAGCGCAGAGAAGGACGTTAAACACTGATGAAAATCCGGTCTTACTCGTAATGAGAATAAATTCGAAATTAAAGCATTAAATTAGCCAGAAACATCAGTAAACATCACTGACAGTAGCAAAAGGCACGCAGAGTTGGCATAATCAAGTTTTCAAACAGAACATGTATAAGATATCACGATGAATCTGTATCTCAACATGAATGAAATTGCACCTTTTCTGATTGGTATATTATTATTATTATTATTATTATTATTATTATTATTATTATTATTAGTGATGGTGAAGGTTGAGGTGGTGGTGTTAAAAAACAAAGCAAATTACCATATGTTAACTTACATGTCGATCACGCAGTAGAACAAAGAAATAACATGCTGCACCAAAATCACGTGTGTCTCGTGTACTCCTAAGGCTTGGAAATTTAAGTTCTTTTCCAAACATCCGGTGCTGCTAGGAACATAGCTATCATGCATCTCAAGCAATAATAATAATAATAATAAGAAGAAGAAGAAGAAGAAGAAGAAGAATAGCAGCAACAGAAACAATTAATGTTACAATTACTACCATAATTATAGCACGAATATCAATTTTGATGACTATGTTCTTAATGTTGCCACACAGATTGCTATATTTGTTTAAACAATTTTTGCTTTGTTTTTCATTCTGGGGTGGGGTGGGGTGGCAGAATTCACATATTTATCTGAAAATATAACATATGCGAAGATATTCTCCAAAGCATATATTAATGAAGCAGGACAGTATGTGTAAATGACCGATGGTCCTTTATTGAGACATGAAGTCAAATTTTCTGGTAGTTATTGTCCTTAATGTACAGGCAACAAAGCTTGATGTATTGTAATTCAGTAAACATGCATGTACGTGTAAAAATCTACATGTCAAATGCTTAAAAAAATTATTTTTCATTATTTCTGCAACATCGATATGTTCTATACTTAATTAGTTCAATCGGATTACATGCTAAATAATTCTCTTTTCAGTACATTTGTATGACAGCAATATTTGAGGACTTAATATGAGTATCGAAATAGCAAATTTTGGTGGAAAGTGGCCTTTTATATGAATTAAGAATGGCCTAAATTTAAGTACAAGATTCGTCCTAGTTTAATATTAGATATACCCAGCTGTTGACTTATCTTATTATATAGACGTAAATTATGACAGCTAATCTCATTCCATCTGTCTGCCATGTTATTAATTTGCAATTATTGGTTCAGCTCAGATCATTCGTTCTTTGACAAAAGAACGCAATGTCGATTCGTGCGTTCTTTCAAGTGCAATGGCACTGGGTTTTTGTGCTTGAAGTATGAAATGCTATGAGTTTCCAGAAACACTTGTCGTCAGGTCCTAGAAGCACCATACATTGTTCTTTCAAAAGAGTTCCCGTATTAGAACGCCCTTTATAAATAAAGTACAAAGAATGTAAGTAAAGTTTCAGGCAGAGACGGGTGATTCAGGTTCTAGCTGGACGAACATCGGAGCATGCGCAAGCTGTACAGGGAGGTCATGTAAAATTCAACATGTTCAAATTCTATCCAGCTTGAAATCCGAGGTAGATATTGATAATCTAATTACACATCTAAATACATAATAAATGTAATCATCTACAAAAGTAATTTCGTAAAAGTTTACTTGTTCCATGTACTTTTTGCAGATGTTTGATATGTAATTATATTGTCCATGTATTAACCATCCTTCCGATGAAAGAACCAGGTACTTTTTGGAGTTTAGTACAATTAATTGAATCGATGGTAACTGAAATAAGTTGTTCATGCATATTGCGTAGAAGTTACTTTTAATAGTGAATCTGTGAGCTCTGCATCAGATTACGATGGATTCATACAGGCACTTTAAAATTTCAGGCAGGCTACAGCTAGCTCTGCTGAAGATGAGGGTCACAGACTATGTTAATACAAGAATCATTTGCTGTTTGAATTGTGAAAAGAGAATGATTGGTTTTAATTTTTACTTTCTAAAGTATAACATAAACACATCATACTAAACAGAGTACGCTTATGCAGGTGCAAAATGTGTTTACTCATTCTAAGATTTTCAAAATTCATATCGAGATAAATCTTAATACTATTAGCTGATTTCTTTATTTTTTATCTGTGCATAGGCATGTTCTTTCAACATACTCTCTGTGGTTGAATACTGTTAATATAGTCTATGTCTACTTCATACTTTATCTCAAATGTGGAAATCTTATGAAAATCGATCGGTATTATTTTAATGTACCTACTGTAATTAGTAAGTAAATATGCAGGACGTTTTACAACCAACTTCTTGCAGTGAGGAGCATGCGTAGTTTAAAAACACATTTATAGTTACCACTTTCATTTGCTCTACTGCCACTTTGTATATGTTAATTATGTAAACTAATTATTCAAGTGGATATGAAGTTATATCCTTAACACTTGGCAGCATGCCGTTTCAATACCTGAAGGCGTGGAGATTAATTTTTACACTGACCGTTTCAATTCTTTAAGCACCTCCCAAAGCAGAAACAAGACAGTGTTTATACCATGTTGTACCTTAATTGTGATCGTCCAACTGGATGGATCTTAGTCATCTAGATATAACAAGTAAGGTCCGAAGACCTATTGGCTGAATTTGCCGTGTTCGCAGTAGAAGATGAATTCGTTCATGATTAGACCGGTTGTAGCCGGCTTGAAAAATCCGATGCAAGATGTTAACCGTAAACAAACGCGACTGCACACGCTGCTTCTGTACATGGTTGCTAGTATTTGAAAAACTAAGTTTTCGTGATATTTGGTAAATAATGTATGCATTCAGTAACTGCTGATGTAAGAGCAACGCCCATTTTCAGTTGAATGAGCAAGAGGGAGAGATTTCCAAGCGTCGGGCTTAGAATCTCCCAATGTGTTTCGGCAAACAGTTCACATCACACACCCCACCCCCCATTCTACAGCTGACTAACACAAATTCGTTATCAGTCAGTCACGAGATAACCTGTGGATCACTGCAACAGGTTGTTGTTTAGGCCAGTAAGTAAATAAGATCCCTATTGGAACAATTTTCTTCAATAGCACCTGAGTTTGAAGAAAACCAAGGTGAAATCGCGACCCACCCATCCCACCGCACCCCACCCTTCGTTCATAGCACTATTGACGTTAACGTTTGAGTTGGGACATAAACTAGATCACTGATTATGACAATCTTTTAAGTTTCGCTTTTGAATATATGTTTAAAGAATACAATGAATCCGGATAAAGGTTATATGGTTAGGAAATGTTAAAAAGGCGAATGCAGTGGACAAGCCCTCTTAATTTGAAGGAGAATAAACTAACTTATTGACCCACTCAGACACTTTGTATTCGAGGACATCCAATGATGAAGAAATTATATACGATGTACACCATACTAGTTGAGCAAAACCGTGAACTCGACACTCAAGGTGTACAGCAGGTACTAAAGTTGTTTCGTGCATCAATAGGATTGGCTGATAACTTTAGGAGAAATAAACGTCGCGACGTCGATTGAATCGTAAAAGTATTAATCTGCATCCACTCTGATAATTTAATCTCTGTGCATGATGTTGGATAATGATTCTGATAAAACTATTTTAAACAATTGTTTAAATTTTAAAT
>JAECUM010050038.1:0-18095 GCA_016617855.1 Megalonaias nervosa | reverse complement strand
TGCACTGACTAACTTTGATGATAAACGTTATTGTAGTGATGGAATAAGTACTTTTGCATTAGGCCATTATAAAACGTTAAGTGATGAAATGATAATCTGAGCCTTCGTTGGAAGGAAAAATTGAAATTTGCGCTACTATAACTTTTTTGAAAAACCTGTCTTAGAAGCCTTTATTTGATTAATGCAATATAAAATGTTAAATGTTGAAACAACAATCTGAGCCTTTGTTGGAAGGAAAAATTGAAAATTGCGCTACTATAACTTTTTTGTTATTTTGTTGTTTAACTGATTGGACGCTTCCTATGAAAACTTATTTGATATAGACTTGTGTAGTCTAATAGGAAACTAACAGTAGCGCAGATGCAGTTTTTTCGAATTATGCGTCATTGATTTCTGAGCCTTCTATTATATCTGATCATGTTGGAATAATCTGTTTACCTAATAATCTCTTCATAGGGAAATTGTTAATTATCAAGTATGTTTTACGATGATTGGAGCCCTATAAAGTATAAAAAATGTTTTATGGAAGTCTTTTTTGATGATTTTTTCTTGATTTTTTCTTGGTTTTTAAAAATTAATTTCTTTGATAGAGCTGTTTTTATATTGAAATAAAGCTTGTTTTATGGAAATGCGCTACTATCCCCATTTCCTCATACTACTGTCCATTCTATAAATAATTTTACTCTAATCAATACAAGACCACAGATCTCACAACTTTCCAACTGTCTATCAACCGCACATCTGCATGGTTTCTCTTCATCAACTATTCCTACCGTCTGCGTTTCACGTCGTAAAACTATACTGCTCCCCCTAATACAGAGAACTATATTTACTACGCCACCTTAGGCCAGTCAAATTATGGTTTTGAGCCACATTTCGCCGTAAAATTGCATCATATTTGCCACCGTAGAGACATAAACGGTACCTGCCGACGACGGAACAATCCCTTCTTGTTTATCTCATTGTGTAATTTACCAGCCTCCAATCATACATACTACACCTGGAGTCACACAACCAATGTACACCACTAGATTTTAAGATGTACACCACTAGATTTTGATAGGGACTATGGATCTCCAGGGACACACATGCGGATCTGACCTGAATTCACTAAACGTAACCATATCATCACGGGAACTCACTAACACTTCACCCGGTGACGTTTGGCTCCCAGTAATTAGCTAATTATTTCGGGCTAAGGAATATTTCCACAGGACTGATTTCCCATAATCAAACAAGTAATCACAAAAATCTAATAATTCCTTAAAACAGGGCGCTTTAACCAAATGAGTATACTCCGTATTCATTACAGCATTAACTCATCAGTAAGACGACATCATCGAGTTTATTATATTCACTCGATTTAACAGTGTGAGCTTACAATGATCTGATTCCATTGTGTGTATTTGCTTCTTCAAATATAGTTTTGAATCGTCCTTAGAACATTTAGTGACTTGTTTTGAAGATAAACACTCTAGAAACCATGATACAGTATAAAGGTGGTTTGAGAAATAATATTTCTATTCATATTCTTTAATACAGAAACGTAGTGTGCATCGATGACAAAATGACACTGATCACTTCGAAATCTAGTTTGACTCTACAAGGTTATCAACTTTGTCAATATATTCATATTTAATATTTTGACATTTGTTAATGAAGAAGAATGGACTGCCCATAATCTTCCTTCTTCATAGTTCATGTTTCATTGTTGATATAGAACAAAATGGTGTTAACTTGCTGTTTTATTGTAACACGACGTTGATTTCTGATCATGCTGTGTCACATTGTCTCTGACAGTATATACAGTTGTAATGTTTTATTTCACGTCCGCGTACCAAAGTTGCCTGATGCGCGCGCGCGCGCGCGTGTGTGTGTGTGTGTGTATGTGTGTGTGTGTGTGTGTGTGTGTGTGTGTGTGTGTGTGTGTGTGTGTGATTCTCCCTTCTTTAACACCATAGCACTATTGGGGGATTAGCTACCACACAAGATGTATTCCTTAGTAGGTATGGGGTGTTGGATAGTACTCAAAAGTGGGTGTTGGATTGTAGTTAAGAAGTGGGTATTGGAATGTAATCAGGAAGTCTGTGTTGGATAGTAATCAGATTAGTTGGTGTTGAATTGTAATCAAAAAGTAGCGTTTTGGATAGCATCTAAAACTTGTAGTATTCCCAGTCCCATACAAGGCCAGATTACCTCCCTCTTCCCCTTCCGCACGTTAGACCTTTGGAAGTTTTAACAATACCATTCTCATTGTACACCAATGTCAACCTACGGCGTAATGGAAATTCCCGCGAAGGGCTAGGGCGTCCCACATTGCTACTAATATTAAAAGTTAAATGTCTTTGTTATACTTTATATGTAAGCAACATCTACAAATGTTTTATTGGTTATTATGACATTCTATATGTAGCAATATTTGGGCACGTTAAACAATCAAATATCACTTAATATGACGCATCACGGTCCCTTCTTCCTTTTTTTCAAAATTTGAGACAGATTACAAGGTAAAGTAAATTCACAAAGAAAAAAGACAGTAAGAATTATACAAAGAAGATTGTTTAAAATCTCTTACTTGTTGTTTCTTTTGAACAGCTTGAGTATAATCCTGTTAGGAATAGAATAAACTGCGGCAGAAGAAACCGCAATCCAAATTTTACGCACAGTGGAGACTGAGGTACAAACAGTGCGACAGCAACAAAATGGGAACCATTTGTAGACAGCAAAATTGCTGCACCATGATATCTGTGAGACTGGTTTCCTGATAAGAAATACATAGTCTGCTGGAATCTCTTCGTGGAGCTCATAAATAATCTAGATGATGAAGTTGCTAAACCCAGCACTTATTCTGTATTTTCAAACACCAGACCATGGTAAGCGATCATGTTTTGGCATGAAATAGAGTTTAGTTTGTATCTTAAATGACATACTCCCAAGGTTAATTTTCATATAATTCTATAAACAGATTCATCGCCCTTTTGCCTTACAAATTCGACATTGCACCACTGCACCATGAACTTAGATGCCACTTGACACAATTCTAATTACGTGTATAGCGTCGATGAACCGTAAAATGAATTACGCTTGAAATGACATGTGATTTATATTTACGTTTCTCATTGAACATCAAGTCTGGTATATCTACTTCACATTGACGATTAAATTAATTGGAAGCGTGGGGATTATTGGACCTCACAGTACTTTGTACTAATATCAAACTGCTTAATTATGCATCTGTTCGACAGGCATACAGAAATATGGAAGTCATAATTACATTTTACAATACATATTTTTGTTCTCGCGTTTTTCGAGGAAATGGGTAGAATTATGAGCTACTGTTTGTCTGTGCATATGTATGTAATGTTGTGTAACTCATTCTACACCGTTCAAGATGGAATCTAATAACGAAATTAATAAGATTGTTTAAAATCTCTTTTTTTTTCTCCTTCTGCTGAATAGTTTGAGCACATTTCTGTATATATTCAATAGCATATAAAATGTTTAGTTATTTCATGACTTGTGACATTTTGTGCAACATAGTATTCGACACAGAGATTTGAAACCTTGCGGTATGATTTCGGGTCGTCTGCACATGTGCATGTGGTTTTAGGATTTCGATTCATGCAGTCTGGTTAGGAATTGTTGGGGGTTGTTACACACAGTGATTAAATGTGCTATTTGTATTATGTTTCCGTTTTTAGCTTTGTTAGCTTTTAGTGAGTATTTGCTGATCATGCGGAGTCGGTGTTGGGAAGATTTTTCTGAAACCAGGTAATTGGTCCATGTCTAGGAACAAACGTCATAATGTACAGTATTCACGAGACTTAAAAGTAGAATGGATAAAATTTCGTAAAGTGGACCCTATCTAACTTCTTAACAAGGATTTATCGAGATATTTTAATGTATAAATATTCAGTAATTTGACATAGGAATATTTATTTGTACTAGATGTTAGGGTTATGTTTTGTGATGCATGTTGTAAAGTACCAATCTTCGACTTTGAAAGGTTTACTGTTGATCACACAAATATGAAGAACAAAAACCATAGAAATGTGAATTAGAGTTTCCTGATTTGAGTCCATTAGAATGTTAGAGGAAAATTACTGTAGTATCTGCAAGTTTAAAAGCACTTCAGTCGACAACAACTGTTGTCCTGAGGTCCTTGGAAATTTTTTTAAAAAAAATGGAACCAAACTCATGCACACTCAAGTGTTACTTGTTTCACTCAGTGGTGAGACACCTTGAGCGCAATAATATGTATTATTTGTATTATTTTCACAAGAGTCACCACATGTCAGGTGGAGGTGGGTTTTGAAGATCCCAGTGACAGTCCATGGGGTGGGGTGGGGTGGGTGCATAGCTGTGTCGACTCTGGGTCATAATTTGGAAACCCATAAGATCACCACCTTTTGATTATTATGAACTTTGTGGACATTAAAAAAAAAGTCAGATCTGCAATTGACAATCACATCAAGGCCTATTCTTAGATCACCCCAGCCCCCAACACCCTGTTCTTGGGAGTAGCCCCTTGGTACATAGCTTGGAAACTATTGAGATCCCCACCATTTACCCATAGATACACTTAATGGGTAGGGAAAGAAAAAGTTAGATATACTACCAAGAGTGAGCACATATGTTTTACAAATCTCTTTAGTTCGCTTCTTGAAATTAAAGGTCTATAAGTACATTCAGCTCTTTACTCGAGTAGGTGATGTATGCATGCCGGATAATATATTTGCCATTTGGAGGAAATTTATTTTGCCGAATTTAATTTTCACTGATGCGGATAATATTTTTAAGGCTATAGATATTCTCTGTGTTGTGCGCCGTCTTGATGAAACTTTCAGTCTTATAATACAACGTTTGGTTTGGGCACTATCAATATATTTCTCCGATGATAATTCTTTCATTCTTGTCCCCTATATCATGCACCGTTTAGATGACTTATTGGGGAAAAATGCAAATTGGAGGTCTTTTTGGTCTTTCTTAATCTGTTCCCTGCAAAAATAGTTTCCTTCACACCCATCATGTGTCTCTGTCTCTCTGTCTCTCTCTCTCTCTCTCTCTCTCTCTCACACACACACACACACACACACACACGCGCGCGCGCACGCGCGCGCACGCACTCTATGTTACCATTTGTCTTTTATTAGGAAGCAATGTATGTATTCATTCTATACTATCGTTTTTCCTTTGGAGAAAATGTACGAACTAGAATAGCCTGTCTCTCAATGACAGTGTACATGTTTAATGTATTCTGTGTTGAGCAATAGAATATTTTTATGTTCACTTCGTGCAATAGTTTTAGTAGCGTCTAAATGGGGTTTTAATATTTTTGGGGATATTTATTACTGATCCAGGTCAAAAATTTTCTACCGCACATAACGTTGTCCTCATATTACGCGACCCCGCGGACTGTAATCCGCGAAAGTTACGAACGTTACCCCATGCAAGAAGACAATCGTTACAGAAAAGATCAAATCATTGTTTCGTTTGATTCTGTCTTCCAGATATGTCAATCAGGCGCACAAGATGTTGTCTAATTTTTGAAAAAAACGTATCCGGATCAAATTCATTAACTAATTAGGATAAGAATTATTAAGGAATCACAAGGACGCAGACTTTGAGAATAATACAGCAAGAAACGTAAAATGACGTTATACGGTATTGTGCAAGAAAAGTTTATTGTCGCTAACATTGACTAGACCACCTTATACAGATAACGAATGAATACTACAATGATGACGACAATGAAACACAAGCAAAGATAGAAGCAGAAGTAGAGATCACCAAGGATAAATCAATTAAAGCTATTTCTGTAGCATTAATATATGAAATTACCAACCAAACATTTTTGCAGAAAAGTGAACTATTTAAACGTTAAAGAGTCTACGCGAATGGCGTATAATGTTACGAGTTTCGCGAAAAGATACTCACATTTAAAAGCACAGAAGCTATGGCGTCAATATCCGAGCAGTGAGTTATATTTTATGTTATTGGATGCCATTGTTCAAGGGCCGGTCATTTATGCGTTGGCATAATACTTTATAATTGTAATGATCAGCGACTCGTGATCTCGCCAAATTCTGAATTGAAGAAAATTATCTTTAAACACTAAACTCTATTTGAATGCAATCCAGAGTTGATGGAGGACATTGGTATAGCAGGTGAAAAGTATTTTAAAGTGAAAGGCGTACTATAAAAAATTATCCGATATGAGTATTTTAAAAACCATTGATATTTACATACACCGTCAGTCGAAATCATAGATGATAATTTCCATGAACATCCAGATTGTTATTTCTATTAGAGAGCACAATTTGTAAATATATTTAAAATTCAGTGGCATTGGGACGCAATCACTACAAAGGTGCATGCTTGGAAAACATGAACTATGCGGCAGAACATGCGATTACGAATACTGTAAATCACATTCTGCTCGCATTACATGCAATGTTTAATGTTACCACAATCCAACTATCTCATTTGTTTACTAACAGGCCTTTGTTGTAAGCAGTTTTTAAACAATCTTGTTGTTTGTTGAAGACAGTATCATATATCACATAAGTTTGATAATACGTAGTGTCGTGAAAGGTTGGGTCGTACACGAGTTACGAACTTCCAATGCTTCTCTATGTTCGATGAAAATAGTGCAAACTTGAAGGGGAAGTTTTCCTTCGTGTGTAATAAAGCGAAAGTTTGGGCTACGCTAACTGATCTTAGTTTACAGACAAGTTATTTGGTAGGAAAACCAATACATTTTAAATAGAACTACCTAAAACAGTTGTATTTAACAATAATCGCCCCTGTGGTAGATTTCCAGTTTTACTAATATGGGACTCTTTGATTACACTACGTTGTGCGTCTATCTTCGCGTGACGCAACACAGAACAAGCGTGTGAAAAATCAGCTTTATCACAGACATAATAAATCTTGATGTACCAAACAGTTAACACGAGCAAGCTGGAACCAGCAGGATTCGATAAGAATACCAGCTCTTAAATATGATACCCCACAATTTGTCATGCCTGTAACACCACCCTTTATCACTCATGTAACAGCAAACAACGTCAGGTGGAAACATTATTAAGAAAGAAAATTTCTATTAAATTGCATGACGGATGTTATAACTAGGTGCTATTAGATACGAACGTTTTAAAACTCTTGGAATACATGATAATTATAAAACCGCTCAGTGCAAATCCTTTTAGAATTCATCTTCTTCTGAGGGGCTGACCTATGATCCATTACCAGCTGATTAAATGAGCTGACCAAACTTTATGACAATCATGATAGAATATCAAGGTCAAGGTTACAATTTACAGTAGTCTGAAGTTGTCTATTACACACAAGTTAAATTTTCCATATTAACATTTCTTTAAAATGAAAATTGACCTAATATCATTCACTATTAATTCAGAGTCAGTGACACCAAAGACTGGGTTTAGACTGAGAAGGTGTTAACGGATACGGTGGTTTGAATCTCGGTTAAAAACCTGACATGTTTTAACACATTTTGTACATGATGTCTTAGATATTGTGTTTCATACAACTGTATTATATTTCATTATTATACACGCCTTGCTATCCCGTCATTACATTACCCCGATTTAAATAACTTCGAAACTTCGAAACATCCTTAAGTCTTTTCGTCAGATGTAGGAGGTTATATTTTTGTACACTGGTGTGTGATTTGGAATTTTTTTTAACGTAGCTTTAACAATTTTTCAGTTATATCGCTACGATGTCTGCAGTGTGGTAGTTTATAGTGATGTCTAGCACTGGGGCATCATGTAGCATGATGTCCCACCCAGTCACATTATCCTGACACCAGGCCGACCAGTCCTAACATTAACCTCTTAATACTGAGCGCCAAGTGAGGCAGCTGTTAGTACCATTATTATAAGTCTTTGGTATGACTCGGCCTGGGATCGAACCCACAACCTCCCGCATCCGAGGCGGACGCTCTAACCACTAGGCCATTGATGTTTGGATGCCAACGTCACAGTTCGCACTCAGAAGAATGACAGGGAACCAGTCTAAGTATGTTGGCAAGAGGCGCAAAAGAGCCCACACGAGAGTTGCTCCAAATGTCAAAACTGCAGCTTCTTCTGGATCAATTCCGCCCCCCCTTTCCAAAATGATAACGGTATACCTTTGCGCTGACTTTCTAGGACTATTTTATTTAATCTAAATTCACCATGTTAGGTGAGGAATCTCGTACTTATGTTTATTTCAAAAGGAATTCTTAAGACTTGAATAATTATTGTTTTTTGTGCCTAGAGCCACATAATATATAACTTGTTCAAATTGTAAAATAATTATATTATGAACCGAGTAGTGATATGAAACTTTTAATTTACATGGTTGATAAAAGCGCTTAATAGCCTTTGCTAACGTTTTTAAAACATACTATACTTTTATAACGATAGGAACACGAACGCTGTGACGATGTCTTTGGGTTCAACTGACACCGTGTAGCTGTATGCAAAAAGATGAGATGTTTTTCACCTTTCTAATAATTTACGAGTGCAGGAATAGTCCACGCTTTATTGCTAAGGAATAAAAAAAAAACAAACCTAAAAGTTAACAAGGATATTTTTGAATCTTATTCAATATTTAAATGTTGAATATATCGTTGTCGATATATCAAACATTCTCAGGCTCAGTTAAATTTCATTTGATAATTCGAACTGATTTGATATGCATCTGTTTGTCAATGCCTCTGCTATTCAGTCTACGCTGTATGTATGTCTCAAAGTATATCATTTTAAAATATTCCGTTCTCCTGGTTCTGCACATGTTTCAATATCAAACGAACGTCAAGAGTTAGTCTTATTAGCTTTCAGTCAGTTTAATCCGCTTCTCAATGAGCCAAGTCATTTTCATGCAACATACGCTAACCGTCCGCCCATGCGTCTCGTTCCTGCCCTGCTCGTCTATCATGAATTTTGACAGAGCTACAGCTCTTGTATGGCTTAGAAGCTGGTACTTACATGACAAGGTCTGATTTCAATCAACAACTTTTCGTGGACTTAGTTTAGTTTAAACAGACTTTATTTCCTAAATTTGTAGTTTGAGATTGCAAGCGGTACAGTACAGAAGGTAAGAATTAGAACGAAAGTGAAAGACTTGCAAAGTCCTTCTACATAGGATACAAAAATTGTAAATATGTATGAATATATGGTGGATGATATTAAGTTTTAATGACAAGAATCCCAACCAAATTATTTAATAGTGAAAGAGAAAAATCTATTGTTTGAACAGTAGGATTTAGCTAATGTATATAAAAGAGTAGGATGAACAACGAGAGAGTTGCTGAAGGACGATGATAAATGAAATAAAGAGGTTAAAAGAAGAAATTGTCCAGTTAAACGTATCAAACATTGTGTAGAAAGTTGAGAAAGTTGAGAAAATTGGGCGAAATGAAAGGGAACATTTGCTTTTAAATGCAATAATATTTAGCAACAGATAAAATTAAAAGTGATATTATTACGCATTTTCTTTTTTTTAATTTTTTATATTTTTTTTAATGAAACAACAATGGCATCTAATTTAGTGAACCTACTTTGCATCCGAATCCTGCACTCTCATTGTCGAAATTACGTTAGCGTTTTAAACTCGTATTTAAGCCACAAATTATCCACATTCTGTAATTTGTTTAAAGATCAAAATATGAATCACAAGTATCTTTAGAATTTCTGAACTTCTTATTCTCTCTACTAGCATGATAAATTTCAATGACAAATATGTATTATTCTATCATACATTTTACATGTTTGAGTACTTTGAGAACTATTTTGGGTTTTGTGATCAAGGTTCGATCACCATCACCAGCCTCATAAAGAACGTTTTGTCACCAGATGATTCATCATAACATTTTCTTGTTATACAGCGTATTCATATACTCACGTGCCCATTCACTGGCAACATCTCTGGTTTCGAAGTTTCTCAGTTATGAAAACCATAAATCTCCATACCGAAGCTTATGTTATGAGTTTTCATAGTGTAATACGCAAACGAAGTCTTTCAAACACGTTAATTCTGTACAAATTCTAAGCTATTTTACCAATTTTGAGGATTGTATTTATGCAGGTAATCAAGATATAGTCAAAAAATTTTTGGAAATTGAAATGTCAAGTAAGTGCTGCATTTTCATTTTACACAGGCAAATTAAATTCTCTTCCTTTCTTTTCTTGAGCAGCAGGCAGGGTGAACAGACCACTTTGTACGAGACCTTATTTTACAAAAATAAAGGTTCCTACACGGGCTGAAAAATAAGGTCAATAACGCTAAACCGAACCTCCTAACTTTTATTATTACCGTATAGTTCGAAAAACGAATAATAAATTGTTTGGGTTAGCTCATTTTTGTTATTTTATTTTTGATTTTTTTTGTTTTTTCTGTTATAGTGCGTTTAGTTTACTCGCCGGGTCACTCAATTTTTGTCGGCCACCCTGCCTGCTGCTGTAATTTAAACAATTATTATAAATATTATTAATATGGTTGTCATCGGAGAACCTCATTCAGCTAGATTAGCACGAGAACGACTAGAAGCAATCAGGAAATATTTACCTGTTCGTGATGCTGTCAAGCAACAATTACAAGAACGACAAGAATCTCATGTTGAATTTGAAGAGGATACAAAACAATTATTTAAACCAATTACAGAGACAACTAAACCTCTTCTTCCTGTTTTAGAGAAAACCGCTGAAGCAACTGGAAAAATAGCAGAGAGAACAAAACAGACAAAAAGAATTTTACGTGGACTTCCAGTTGAAATAGCTGCTGCTCAGCCACCGAGGGATATACCAGAATTAATTGAAGGTGATTCGAGTGTTCCCCCTGTTAAACCAAAAACATCAGAAAGAAAATATGAAAAGAAGCAAGTAACCAAACTTTCCGCACGGGGTCGTATATACGTTAATTATGATCCTATTGGAGTCGCTGCTACAGGATACGCTTTTCGTGATCTTTTTTTAGATCCGACTACTCCTGATATTTCAAGAAATAAATGGGTTTCTTTTATATTTCGAAACGTTAACAAAATAACCAAAATTACCGGTAAACATCGAGATAATTTTAAAAAATTTGAGGATGATGTTAAAGAACATGAAAGGGAATTTATTCGTAAAGGTGTCGATGATAGTGAACAGAGAAAAATATTGGAAGGAGAATTAAAAGAAATAGAAGAAGAAAGAGAAGAAAGAGAAAAATATTTTGAAGAACAACAATCATCATCGCCACCACGTGTACAAACTCCACCACGATCACCACCACTACCACAACAACCATCATTATCATTACCACCGCCATTACAACCAACACCAGAGGAAGCAGCAAAAGGACGAAAAGTAAAAGGATCAAAATATTGGTCGCCAGCCTCACAGAAAATTCTAGAAAAACAACAACAACCACCACCATCACCACCACCATCACCATCACCACCATCACGACCACCATCACGATCATTTTTAACTAAACCGAGCTTCGGAAGACCAAGTGGATTTGCTTCTCTTAGTCGGGAGACAATTGAACATTATGAAGAGGATAGAAAGAGAGAAAAAGCAGAAAAACTAAAATTCATTAAAGATTTACTTGATAAATCTGATAAGGAAGAATTAATGATACATCTGGAGGACGTGAGAAAATATAAACAGTATATGATGGAACGATTATCAAATGAGAAACGTAAGATTCCTAGAGAAGATTTACAAAAAAGAATAACAGAATTTGAAGAATATGAAGAAAAACTGAATTCAGGTTTAGAAAAACTTTCTACTGGAAAAGGTCTCTCTACCGGAGGTGATTTTACTCTATGTCCTAATAACGTTATCTCTGATGTTGAACGACTAGAAATCCTCATCGGAGGAAAACGAGCTGGTAATAATTCTCCAGAAATAATTAATGAAGTAGCCGATATTTGCAGACGGTTATTTACTGGCGGTATCATGGACGTTGATGTTTATCAGTCTCTTATTAATGAAATTGCCGATGACTACTATAGTGACTAAGTACGTAATTAAATACAATTACTATAATAAAATGATCGTATATAGTACTCAACGTGGACCAACTATGGTCAGGGTAATAAACTCACGATTACCAGTATACAAAACAACCTACGGAGATGGACTAGGTGATGTTGTTCAGGGTCTATTTAGAAGGATAGCCCCAAAAGCAATACCGATCGCAAAGCAACTGGGTATGAAAGCTATTGATGTTGTTCGTGAAAAAGGTATTGGTGCTGTTGGTAATGTTGCTAGTAAAGCATTTTCAGCGATTAAAGATAGTTAGCACGATTAATACGACGAAAACCTCAACCTGTAAAATTACCTAGTACTGAAGTAATGCCTGCAAATGTCAGTAAAATAATAAATCAAGTTGCTAATCAAAAGCTATCAGAGTTGGCTGATGTACCAATGTCAGAAAAAGAAAAAAATATAACCGCTAGTCTGATAGCAGGAAGTGGTCTCACTTCCCGAAGTGGTCTTCGATTTAGACGATAATAATTATAATAAAGATGTTCAAGCGTATATCTGACCCCGCATTTGACATGGACGCACCAGTACTTAAAGATGAGTCTGTGCGTGATTATCAATATTATTCTTATGACGCTCGAATTCCAGATAACCTTGGACGAATTGAACTACAGGTTCAGGATACAAGTAGGTATTTCTTACCCGCTGAGGCTTTTATTGAGGTTGAAGGTGAAATTTTAAATATCGCTAATCCTGCAGCACCAGTAGCATATGGAGACGATGTTAGTGTCGGTTTTGTTAATAATGGCATTATGGCGTTATTTGATAGCGCTACGTATATGATTGATGGTAAAAATATTGAATCAATTCAGAAGGACGTTGATGTTGCTACAACGATATTAGGTCTAGCACGATATAGCGACGATTATTCAAGATCGGCTGGTCCGTCAATGATGTTTGTAAAGGACACTTCTGATTCTCCAGAGTATCGACAATATGAAATAGGACGACCAAGAAATTTTGCTAGAAACGCCGATGCTGATGTACAAAGTATGATTATTAATGTAGATCCAGATTTTAACTTAGGATTTAGATCACGTCGAGCAATGTTGCACGGTGGAAGAAGAGCATTTTCATGTGCCATTCCACTATCACATATATTTGGATTTTGTAGAAATGTCAGAAAAGTCATTTTCGGAGCTAAGCATACAGTTGTACTTGTACGAAAAGCAACTGACAATGATGCATTATGGCGACCCGCTGGTGATGCTGGTAGAGTAATTCTGACAAAACTTTCATTATGGATGCCGGTTATGACTCCAACAATACCTAAAGAAGAACATCTACTCTCTTTTATGAATCAAGGTGGTAAATCAGCATTATCGTGGTTGACAATGACCACAGATGCTATCCAGAGTGTAATTAATGGTTTATTTACATGGCAAATAGCTTCTCAGCAAGGTGTTTCTGCGCCACGACATATATTTATTGCGCTTCAAGATGCTACACGGGTGGATAATCAACTACGTAGTATTATGATATTTGACAATCTTGATGTTTCTGAAGTTTCTTTAAGAATAAATGGACATCAAGAACCATCCGAGGATATTTTACTGAATTTCGATCAAAATCATGTAGCACGTGCATATCACCGTCTGATGACGTTCATGGGTCGTGATCAAAACATTGATACTGGTTTACAAATATCACAATTGGATTTTATAACCCTATATCCAATTTATTACTTTTCGCTCGAACATTTAGATTTAGCCAGACAGTCAGTAGTCGATATACATTTTCGAGCTCGTGTGACAATAGGAGCTATTGCCAATTACAGAGCAATTGCTGTCATACTCAGCGATAAATCGATGTTACTTGAAGGTGCTGGTAGAAGAATGCGAGTAGTTGATGCGCCAGTAGAAAACATGTAATTAGATCGTTTATGAATATTATAATGTCGTATAATCACGTTAGTGTTAGTCTGACTCCTGGTCAGATTAAAAGGATACAATCAGCATCAAAAAATAACTGTGGATTAAAAATATTTCTAAAAAAAGATCAGATGAGCGGTTCAAATAAATTATCTCTTACAGAACGTCAGCTCGGGCATTTCAATGAAGCCAAAAAATCAAATAAAGGTATAAAACTTAATCTTTCTGCGGGTGCCATTAAAGATATATTAAGACGGGTGGTATATTTCCACTTCTTGCTGCTATACCAGCATTAATTGCCGCTGCAGCCCCAGCTGTTGCAAAAGCAGCTGCATTAGGCGCTGTTGGAACCGCTGCTGGAATGGCATTAAAGAAAGCAACAGGAAAGGGAATCAAAAAAAAGGGAAGGGGTCTAAGATTACCAGGGACTCCACATTCATGGTACGGAAAAGGCCTAAGATTACCAGGGACAGTTTACTAATATCTCCTATGTCCAATTTTGATTTACTAGATGCTGCTAAAAAATTAAAAATAAAAAATTTTAGAGGTGTTTTCATGCGTGATCAATTACCAAAACAACCAAATAATATTGAAACAGGTATTATTAATCTCGATGAAAATTCTGGTCCAGGCACGCATTGGGTCGGATATGCAATTGATCCACGTGGAATTATTTATTTTGATTCATATGGACTAGCTCCACCAAAAGAATTCTTAAAGTATATTAGCGGCTATCAAAGTACTCCAATATGGTATTCAACGTTACCAACACAAACATTAACTGATCCACCAATATGTGGTCGAGAAGTACTTAACGTACTTGATGCTATATCAAAATCAACAAAACCACCCCACAAAGTTGTACATGAATATACTACGACGTCACATTTAAACAGACATTAGTAATATAATGGTAGATATTCATGGAAGATCTTCTCGTGGTAAAGGTCATCAGCAAGCTGATTTATCTAGATACGCAACTCTCGATCAGCTCAGAAATGAAATTGATGATTTATTAAATATAACCAGTGTGGATCAAAACGAAGTAGTCGTTTTTCAGGATAAAGAAGGACGATTAAAAACTAGTAATATACAACTGCCAGATGTACTTATACGAGTTCCTAATGCGGTTGTTAATAATATAGTTACTTTTACTGATCAGGGTAAAATACAAGATTCCGGTACGTCAGTCAGCGATTATATTAAGAAAGCTGGTGATTCATTTACAGGTTCAATTATTATGAATCAAAATAAAATTACAGGTCTTGGAAACCCAACCGCAGATGCAGACGCCGCAACAAAGAAAAATGTCGACGATCAAGAATCTAAGTACGTATTGGTCAACGGTGGCATAATGCGTGCATTTCTTAATATGAATGATAATGGCATTAACAATCTTAGAACACCAGAATATGATTTTGATGCTGTTACGAAAAAGTATGTCGATGATAAGGAAATTCCTATAACAACTTCGCTAGCTACAATCAATAATGAAATTACTACACTTAGTGCTACTTTTTCTAGACATGTAGAAACGTTCTTAAATTTTCGTAGAAATGTAAACAAACCCATTAGAGAGTTTTTTGGGGAACAACCAACCGTTGAAATAAAACTAGCTGACGTTAACACGAAACTCAACGACATTGTCAGTGGAATACCTAATATTGTTCAAAAAGCTAATCTGATTAAAATTCCACATGGACAAATTAAAAATATCGTATACACAGTAGCATCAGGATCATCAACATGGACACCACAAAATAACACACTTGAACATACCGCAGAAGTAACTGGGTTATACAGGTTATCTATATACGATTCGGAAATTACTGCGGCAACTTCATTATCACCGAATGAATATCGTAATCCTCTATTGGTGATGCTAACCAAGAACATCAAAGAAACCTTTACGCTGATATCAACGGAAATACCTCCGAGACGTTACTGGTGGTGCCTAGAATTCGTAACTGAAACTTAATTAAATGACGCTGTTAGTATAATGGATCAACCTCAGTCTCGCATCGACGTTCAACGTTACAGATGCAATCAGGTATGTGAGCGTCTCACTAAACTAAATAATTTTATCGACTATTATAACACGAAAATAAAAAATACAAAAGACGTATAGTTGTCATCGATGTAGTTGTTTACTCGGTTTCTGCTGTTATTGCTGGAACAGGATTATTATTATCAATGTTGACGATGACAGCACCTATCGTTATAACCATTATTGTTTCAGCATCAACGACTATTGCTGGTGTTCTCGGTATTATAGCCAAAAAGATAGATACTTGTACAAATGCTAAATTGCACGATTATATGATTAAATTACATACAGTGGCAGATGCATGTTCTAAACTATCTTTGTACGTTTCATCGTGTGTCAGTGATGGTGAAATATCCGATACTGAATTTGCTATGATTATGAAAACCTATGATGACGCATTTAAGGTGATCGCTAATGATTTTAACGAATTAAATAACAACAATAATAATAATGACAGACAGGGAGTTACTTCAGCAGATCGTCATTAATACAACTCCGTCAAAAACTACTATGATATCGTTAAGTTCGACCAATCCGGAATTTAGTGTCAATTTTCCAACATCAATTCCTGCAAAAGAGATAGCATTAGCACAGTTACGGGTTTATTATAGCTGGCCAAATATTAAATCAAAACCATTTGGTGGACTACAGCCAAATAATTCATTAATATTCGCTAATAAAAATAAACCTGATGGAACTCCTGATTGGCAAGTAGTTGGAATTCCAACGGGCAGTTATCAAATAGAACAGATTAATGATGAGTTCCAACGCAGAATTAAATCTATTACAGGAAAAGAATCAAAAATAGCAATTACTGTCTACGAACCAACACTATCTGCGGTTATTGAAATAAATTCCCCTGATTATTCTGTAGATATTTATCAAAGTTCGATTAGATCAGTATTAGGATGGCCTGAAGATCCACCGGTTTATAATGGAGTTTCAGAACCAAAAATAGAAGAATTTAAAACGAGTGAAGAAAAATTCATTAAAGATCCAGAATATAGAGGAAAACAACCATGGAGTAATAATACAAGATTTGGATTTCCAAACGAAGATAGATATTACTTTACCGATTTTGACGGTAAAAGAATCCCCAGGTTGAATAAAGCATTATTTATTGTTAACACAGATACCAGGACGAAGATTAGTTACAATACTGTTGATGTAAGATTTATTAAACATTTGTTAGATACTCTTAAACCTGAATACGATAAAACGTTTAATGATTTAAGAATTTACTTATTTCATTATCACAACATTATAATGAAAGTGTAAAGCAGCAAATAATCGAGTCAATAAAACATTTAAATGGTATCTTGTTCGATTTATACATCGTCAATCGAAGTATTATAAACACCGCGACTAAACTCGATGGAAATCGTTACACAAATCCAGAATCTAAACACGTATTTCTTGATCATTATAAAATAACAGAAAAAGATTTACAAACATTTGTTATACCAGATTTAAATAACGCTGAAATGAAGAAACCATTAAATGATCTTATTGAAGAACACTTTAAAAGAATATGTGATTCATGGAGAAAAATAGCCCCACCACCGGTTATACTAAAACACAATAACAATCCCTTTGGTGCCGGACGTCATATCTCGCCAGGCATTGTAAATATAACATCTACGATCGCGGTCAATCTAGTATGTGACGTAATTGATGACAGTTATCAAGTAGATCTTTCAAAATCTAACCAGGCACAACAGGGGTATATACTATATACATTTAGCCCTAAAGAACCGCCAGGGTGGTTAATTGTATCTGAACCAATTAATCCCGTGTACCTGCGAGTTCATAATCCATTTCTGACAAGAATAAATTTCAAACTTACTGACCAGGCAGGAAACATTTTGGATCTAAGACAAGAGTCTCTTAATATTAATTTGTATATACGCTCGTAGAACGTCTGATTATTTAATCAGGGGCTGATGAGTAAATACATGAATAATATACAATTTCTATGATTAAAGCAATTGTATATATAATAAAGCGAGATAACTCGGCTATCTCTCTCTGCAGAGTAAATTGAACGATTATTTCCCTTACTACTACGTCGTTACCTGTACAAACCCAGTTGTATATACGTGTATAGCGTATTAGTCCGTCTGTCTGTTACCTTAA
>JAECUM010050037.1:0-21531 GCA_016617855.1 Megalonaias nervosa | reverse complement strand
CCTAGTGGTTAGAGGGTTCATCAGAAATTGGGACAACACAAATCAGTATATCTATTTATCACCAATAAGGGACATAACTTTAAAAAAAAGACTGCATAAGAGCGTAATGACAGATTGCTATTCACATATTAGCCTGTATTCAGGGCCGAAAAGGGGTGGGGGGCTGGGATATATCACGGGAACAGCACTTTTTCATTTTATAAAAGAAAAAGTTTGTTCGAACAAGAACTAGGAGAGGCCCGGGTTTTTCTTACCCCAGGGACCGTGATCGCTCTCTAAGGCCCTGCCTGTATTGAATAATGTGCCGATGCAGATGCTGCTGCTGCATTTTAACTTTTCCACGGGATAGGTTTAGCCGTCTGACTGTAAAGAACTCTTATTCTAGGAAACGTTCCATTTGTTTTGCGCTCATGTGTAGCTGGGTTTTAGTACGGAGTGCACCAGTTACGACATCTCCACCACCCCAATTTATTGAAAAGTGTGGTAAAAAAATAATTATCATATATAGGATATAAATTTAACATCAACAGGGACTTAATTATTCTAGTCGAGTTTTAACATAGTCCACGGGAAAATGCGTGAGTAGCTACAATCATATGTGTTGTGGGACATACGTACAGGATGGAGAAGCCTAACGCTATATAATCCTAACAAATTCAAGTGGAGGGTGGGGGTGTATAAAACTGTTTTAACATGATGTGTGTGTGTGTGTGTGTGTGTGTGTGTGTGTGTGTGTGTGTTATTTACATTTTTAACGTAGCTTTAACAATTTTAGTCATATCGCTAAAATGTCTGCAGTGTGGCAGTTTATAGTGATGTCTAGCACTGGGGCATCATACTGCAGACATGCAGCATGATGTCCCACCTAGTTACATTATCCCGACACCAGGCCGACCAGTCCTAACACTAACCTCTTAATGCTGAGCGCCATGCGAGGCAGCTGTTAGTACCATTTTTATAAGTCTTTGGTATGACTCGGCCAGTGTTCGAACCCACGACCTCTCGCATCCGAAGCGGATGCTTTAAGAACTTAGGCCACGGAAGCGGTCTTTAACATGATGAAACTACTGATATCAGTATCTGCAAACAATAATACATGGTACAATAGTAAAATATATTTAAGAAACCAAACACAATAAAAGCAAATTGCAGTAAGCGAATTGCCACTTCATATAATACATTTAGATGCAAGATGATACAGCATTGTCAGTCAGTCAAAACTGGCGAGAGCGATGGTGTCAGAACCTGAATATTAGGATCCTTGATACCGATGTCATAATTTGAATATTAGTATCATTGCTGTCAGGATTTGAATATTAGTATCTTTGATAATGCTAACAGGACTTGAAAGAAAGTGATATTAGATACTTTCTGGGAATTGTAACGGCCATTCCTTTGGATACCTTTACTTTAAGATCGAAATCTACAAGAATGACGGGATGAAAAATACACGAAAGCAAGTGAGCAACTCTTTGTACAAAACAAAAAAAATGAAATGGCAAAGAAAGAGAAAAACTCACATGTGAGCTTGGCGGTGGATTCCAGACACATTTAGAGGTTTAACGGGTGGATAGAAATCCCGGAGACCAGAGCTTCGTCTGAAGCAAATTGGAAGAGAAGCCGTACTTTATGGTATCTAGATGGATCGTCTAGGTAAGAGAAAATTTTGGGTAGCTCATAGATAACTGCTTCAGACAATGAAATCCTCGTTCTGAACGATTCAATATATGCGAACTTAAAAATGTATTCTAATCTAGTATTCTAATCTACGTAGTTCCTGACCAAGTTCTTTCCAGAAGTGGTCTGCATGGAAGCCTCGATACCGATCTTGAGCCAACAAGTTCCGATAAATAGAGAGTGAATTCTTCGCTGTGTAGATATTGTCGTAAGAAGCAATAGATTCGTGATGAATTTGGATAAATCTTTCAATATTAAGTATGCAGGACAAACACTTGATCCTTGTTCTTACAGAATTAAGATAATCCATTGATGCGAGAGGTTCAGTCTCTAAGTAGCATATTAGTCTTTCCTTTTCGCTATCGTTACACCCAATGGAAGACAATTTTGATATCTTTGACTTAAGTTCTATTATTGTTATTCACCTCTCATGGTCAGTGCCGTACGTCTGTTTATATGTTTCCTGTAGTGCCAAGAAGGACTTCTTGATAACATCTTTGTACCGTCGACTTTTCAGTATAGATCCCCTGCACTTGGGGCAACGCATGAAGAACCCTTTTTCTGGGTTTCTTTTCATCCATTCATCCATGCCATAAATTTCAAGAATGCAACGGCAATCAGAGAGGCGGACAAAGATAGATTCTTGTGTAATACCAGTATTGAACACGTCCGAAAATTTCTGCTTGTTGCAAAGTATGCACAAGCATTCCTCTCCACAAAGACCCTTGCAAAGATGTTTACATTTTAATTTCTTAAGACATGGCCGATCGCATCTAAAGTCGCAAGCTTCGTGGCACAATTTGGAACATTTTCCATGTTCACACTTGATGACACAGGATTTGTAACAATCTGTGCACTTCTCGCCACATTTCGTGAGGCATTGCACATCATGTGGACAAGTAAACGTACACCGTTTTGAACAGGGTGGACAGATGCTACTACATTTTGATTCGCATCTATGTCCACAAGAATGAAAGCGTTCACAATTCGCACCACACCCACGATGAAGCCTCCCTCCAAAGCATTCCCCACAGGTGCCTGTGCATTGATGAGAACATGGAAGTTTGCCACATGGCATCGAGCAAGAAATATCATCTCTGCACTTGTAACATGGGATCTTGACGAGATGTCCACAACCAAATGTCATCTCTATATTTTCAAGGCAGTGTTCTTGGTGGCAACGTCGCTCCGCACAGAGATAGCAGTCCCCTTTGCAAGCATGGCCGCATTCTAGGAGGTATGTGCAGGGTGTCTTGCATTTCCAAGTGAATGGATCTTGGTGGCACGGGATAAGTTCCTTATGTTTACACATTGGAATGACTTTCTCTACCTTTTCTTCACACTGCCCGCATGTTTGGAAGCATGGTTTCATGCATCTGTGACCAAATTCACATACATTTTTACATGCTTGAAAGCATTTGTAGAACTTGTGATCCAGATCTATGACATGACAGTATCGTTTACATCTGTGCTGACAGTTTGGTAAGTCCGCATTGCATGGGAGCTTACAACCACCGTCAGGTGACTTATCGAAGTCTTCTTCACAGGCAACATTAATCCCTGTCCCATGGACTTGACATCCAAGTGAAAGATGAGATCCGATCGCATGTGTGTCTTGTACAGTGGTCACAATTTTCCTCCATAGGTCACTATATTTCAACAGCAACTGAAAATTACCGATGACATAGAAACCTATCTTTGCTCGAGACAAGGCAACGCAGACTCGGTTATCTATACTAAGAAACCCGATTGGGGTCTTCTTACCTTCAGTTTGGTTAAGGTACCTTGTACTTCTGACCAGGGATAGAAGTATTATATCATTTTCTTCTCCTTGAAAGTTGTCGACTGCCGTAACCCTGAGGCCCTCGAATTCCTTCTTTGGCAAAAACCTTCTGATCGTTAGTACCTGGCCAACGTATGGAGTAAGAATTGTTATTTGAGATCTCATGTAGCCTTGTTTTAGAAGATGCTTTGCAAGTGCTGAAATAAATTTGGCTTCGTGGTCATTAGAATAGCTTCTGGATTCACCATTATATGATTCTTCGTGCAAGTGTTCGATGAAGAAAATATTTCGTTTAAACCCTTTCACATCTCCATATTGCTTTACAAGGCTATGATCCATCAAATTAGGGTAGATATGTTTCACAAGAGCTGAAATTTCAGGCCTCATTCGGTGTTGCTCAAGCAAAGTCACACAATTTATTCCATTTTTCACAAGCCTCTCGAACAAAGAAATGTCCAGTTGGTACTTCTTGGCCAATTCGTACACACACGGAGTAGGACGAAGTTGTTGGTGGTCCCCTATTAAAATCAAGTGTTGGCATTCAGGGTTGAGGGTTGTTACTATGTGTGACTCCAGAACTTCGGCTGCCTCCTCTACGATTAT
This sequence comes from Megalonaias nervosa, assembly GCA_016617855.1. NCBI lineage: Eukaryota > Metazoa > Mollusca > Bivalvia > Unionida > Unionidae > Megalonaias > Megalonaias nervosa. Next base: position 17,468 of record JAECUM010050037.1, on the reverse strand, counting down.
GATTTTGGGTTTCACAGATTGGATTAAATGTCTATATTTAGCAGCTCCTGTAGTCGTCATTCCTATCACCTTGCATGAATTCAAGATCGACAGACATTCATCATCGTTAACTTCTTGAAACCTTTTTATTTCTTTTGTGTACATATCTTCATAGTCACGAACCGCTCCTTTGAGTTCTTGTCTGTATCTTTTGAGCCAATACCTGTACAGTTCGTGTCTGGTATTGGTGCGAAGCGACCAAATATCTGTCACCTTCATAGCCTCAGCCTCTGACATGGAAGAAACTGAGCTTAGTATTTTTCGCATTCTTTGCTTAATCTTGTTCCTGTCTAATACAATTTGCCAAGATCCGTTTGGATCATCGAATTGATTTCTGCTTTCTTTTCGGTCGAGAACTTAAAAGCAAGATCCTCTGTCAACGTTTGATTGAGATCATGTGTGTTAGACCTGCTGGATGCAATATTCTCCACAGAAAAGATATTTTCGTCATCATCGTCTAGAGCACGGTCTTCTTCGACATCTGACCCATCACTTTCCGTTTCTTCTAGATTCGACTCCCGTTCTATCTCCTTTAAAGCGCATTTGATCACAGTTTCATCTTTAAATGCTCCAGTAAGACATAGCCAGTCTTCGATTAAAACTTTCCCATTTAAAACGCTATCAATTGGAACTTCACTGAGGCTCTTAATCTGCCTTTGGCTTTTCTCCTTTAAGAATGGCTCCAATATCTGCTCGTTAACGATCGATGTTTGACACTCTGATTGTATCTTTTTCAACTCTTCGAGTAACTCGAGATCCTGAGATGAAACGGCACGTGAGGTGATATTTGTATTTAATTCTTTAATATGGCTGTTTAATGCATTCAATGTCTGCTGTACCCACCATTTATACATCCTTACCCGATCTACCAGAGACAAATTCCAAACATTTATGTGTCTGTCAGCTTCATGCATATCCATGCATACTGATGTCTCTATAATGGTACTTTTCCATTGTTCTTGCAGTGAACATTTCAAATCATTTGCATCTTCTTTATCATCCAAGGCAGATGTAACCCCTAGCCAGAACAGAAGACTTTTGTCGATATCATCATTGATTCCTTTTTGTAGCGACTCAAAATGGTTCTCGGTCATTACTGCTTTCAACCTCTTTACCGACACAATACCAAGTAAACACGCATGGAGTCTCATTCCAAAAGATTCAATATTTGCTCGAAGTTTTCTAAGATTGTCTCTACATTGGTACCCGGCTCGGTAGATGTTCGAAGGAACCCGACGTTCGTTTTGTCTTTCAAATTTTAACTGTCGAAGAACAAAAGGTTTGAGGGCTTCATTGTTGCATCGTCCACCGATTCGTACAATATCTTCGGGACAAAAACGGAGAATACCTTCTAAAAACTGATCCAAAGCATGGTTTGTGTAGCAAACAATGAGCATAGGGTTGATTGCATCGCTTGGTTTCCAGATGCTGTGATTATGAAGCAAAAGCTCTGTGATTTTCAATCCGACAAACGTTTTGCCTGTTCCTGGAGGTCCTTGTATAACAGCCAGCTCTTTCGTTACAGCCGTTTGGAGAGCTTTGTACTGACTAGCATCCAGTACAAGTTCATCTGATGTTGGCCATCTCGTAGTAGTTAACGCTCCTATTTGTGTACAGTTGTCGGTCACAGTTGTTTGCTTTATTAAAGGTGTGAAGTCGTACAGTCTCACACCACCCAACAGGTACTTTGGTGGAGAAATTTCCATTCGACATTCAACAAAATATTTCTGGAATGGCATCGAACTTTGAATTTCCTGCAAGCCTTTCAATATGTGTCTATAAGCTTCAAAGTATGCCGGTGTCTCAGCCATGATAAATGTTTCATTTGGTGTTATATTAATGACTCTGTCTAACTGATTCTCAAAGCGAACTTGAAGGAAACCGTTACGAAGTTCTCGCGGATCTCTATTGGTAACTGTAGCGAAAAGAATTGTTTCAAAGTTATCATGTGTCAAAGCAACAAGGGATCCGTGAAGAAGTCGTCTAGATGAATTCCAGTTAATATTCTTAAATCCGTCGACGTTAAACTGAAGAACATACAAAAGGCCTGAACTTGAACACTGAGGTCTACAAACGTTTACATCATGATATAAGCGAAGACCCTTGGATTTTTTTGATGTGTCCCCACAATTCCAATTCAGACGATATTCACCGATTCCATCACGTAATGGTTTTACGTAATCCTCTCGAAGAAGACGAAACTGAATGTCCAAATAGTCGTCAAGATTTTTATATTTTCCCTGTGCTTTGTTTGCTCTCAAGAAGGGCCTTTCGTTCCACTGAAGATCTTTCATTTCGGGGAGGATGGAAATTTCCCTGAAATTGTCTGGTGGGGGTAAATCGTCCATAGTTGGTCTTCTTTTGTTAAAACGTTGTGTATCCTCCTTATCTCTTTCTTCCCTTTCCTGAAGAACTGCTTCTTTCATTTCCTCTAGCGTGCGCAATTTCGTAACAATATCAGGTTTAAGATTGCCGATATTAAACATTTTAACTACTTCATTCAAGTGCACAATAATGCTGTTGCACTTCACCAAAGAATCCGGAATCAATTCCAATTCCTTCTTCAATACACACAGTAATGACTCAAAGAAGTTGGAAAGCTGTATCGGGTCTATCCAAATTCCTCTCGTTTCCTTGGATTTTAATTGAACTTCACTAAGAACATTTGCTACCTTATCAAGAAAACGCGATGCATGTAATAGATGAAATGCATCTAAAACATAAGTGTTCTTTCGAGATAAGCATGCTTTCTGAAAAATACCAACAATCAATACAATCAAGTCTGGTTTCAAGACCTCCTGTGTAAGGCAATTGGGAAATCCACCTCTGACATCGTTTACTACAAGAACAATTTCTTCAACATCTCCCATTTCGAAAATGTCCTTCAAGGCTTTGTATCCAATAATTCGAACGGATCTTACAGACGAGCCATCTTCATCGCATTGTTCCTTTTCATTGAATTTTCTACTCCATTTTGTTGTTTCTTCATATTCTAATATCGTATTTCCTTGCCTCACAGGGGACCATTCCTCGAATGTTCTGTCAATCGAGCTGGGTTCTCTTTCTCCCACTCTTGTTTTACTATAAAAGCCTCTTCCACCAACGCCTTTTCTTCCTCTTCCTCTGTCTCTCCCTCTCGAATGTGATTCACTGCGTTTAAATGCATCCGGCGGGGGGTTTAAAGATGCGTAGGTTTCCTGAATTTCATCTCCAGATTCGTACCTCTGATGATAGCCCCTGCCTTTAAGATTTCTAGAAGGATAATTACTTCTTCCAGGTCTCTGAATTTCTTGTCCTTGATTATGTGCGACTTCACTTGTAGATGTTTTCTGTGGATTCCCTACCGTTTCTGGTTCCGGATTTTCATAGTTAGGTTCTGGTCTTTCCTTTCGTCTTGCACTATACAGTTTATCATAATGGCCTCTACCCCTTCCATCAGAAAAATCAATGCTACCACGTGTTTGAAATCTGTGTCCCAAAGTTCGGTGGACGTCACTTGAATGTGATCTCTGATCACTTCTTATAGATTCTGTTTGTTTGACATTATGACCTTCGTCGTTTTTATCAGGTTCGTCTATCATGTAAATTGGAATGGGATACATTTCCCTGCCCTCATTGTCTTCATTCTCCATTCCCGATAAACTACAGGTCAAGAACTAAAGATCCATGCGTCATCTCTTTATAAATCTGAAGTACAGAAAAAACGCAAATATTACGACTAAAAATGGATTTTAAACTTGTGCTTTCCAGAAGAATGGTTTAATGCCATTTGACAGAAGCAAACCGAATATTTATATAAATAAGGTGAATTCACACATTATTCCCGTTAGACTGAACGAGTATATACCAGTGTCGATATCATAAATGTCTCACTATGATATTCAATTTTTTTTTTGTTTATTTGCTATAGATGTAGTGTCTTCAATCGTAAACTATTGCAAAGTTGAGACCGCAAATTTCATGTGGATATGGCACTAAGATAGTTTAGCATTTTTTTGGTATGTTTTCCCATCTTGTATAATAAGGAATAGTCATTTTTATGAGGCATTATTTAGAACAAATTAGAGTCATTACTCGCTTATAAGTCAAGTCCAATTGCAATCTGCATTGCGGTTATGGAACTGTGGCGTGTTATAGACAAAACAAAAAATTTAGTTGTCTTTAAAATATCTTAAATTTCTACTTAATGTCTGTTTATGATTTGATTTAACTAATGCGTAGACCATGTTTATTTACCTATTGCACGCGACCGCACCCTTACCACTCGGTCCTATATAAAAAAAATGAACTGTACGATAAAACTCCAGGACCATCGTAACGGATTACATGTACACAGACCACCCTTTTTCACCACATATCAAATGAGTGGCATTACTCTGTATGTTGATACAAATGGTGCTGCATTTATTCGTTCCCGAAACTAATTCGGTAATTTTATTTACATTTCAAGATCCTTATGTGAAACTTCACTGATATCATTGTTAATGCTAAACTGAACGAACTATAGATAAAAGATTTCGAGGCACGACTAACTCGCAGATCTAGATGGGATTCGTAATACGATCAAAATATATTGTTGATATGGGATCAGAAAAGTGTTATTACGCAAATAGATTATATTCACGGTATCGTGGAGTAAATAAAATATATTAGGCAAAGGGAAATACGTGAAAAAATATATAAAAAAATTATATATATATATATATATATATATATATATATATATATATATATATATATATATATATATATACATTGCATATTACTCAACAATATCAATAAATATGTACACTTTTAATGTAGGGGCCCCGAGTGGCCGAGTTGTCTAAAGCGCTCACCGTTTCGGATCACTGCAATCTCACCTCAGTTTGCGTGGGTTCGAGTCTCGGGTTCGGCCAATGTGGGTATGTGAGAAAGCTTGCCAGTAGCTTTTCGTGGTTCGTTGGATCCTTCCGGGGTTTTCCCGGGTTCTTCCTGCACCATTTATACTGGCCGCCCTGTATAGCTTAACTTATGATGAAAAAATAGAGTTAAACGCTACAACAACAACACTTTAAATGTAAATTGTTACCTTAATGTATATCTACTAGTGACTTTCACAAATGTTCGATGATGTTGCTTACAGATTGCTTACGCTATTGATTCAGTGAATGATGCTATTATTATCAAAACGAAGCAAGTGTATTTCTATAAATTTTTAAATGTTACAATGCATTCTCTATCGTATACATGTGAATGTTTAAGTAATATTATATAGCTTTTAGTATTTTATACACAACCAATTAAAGTTTGAGTGATTTATTAAAGGTTGTCATTAATAGACGGTTGAATAGGTTTCAAAGCAATTGCAGAAATTAATTTAATTTTGTAATTCATAACAAGATAGTGAACTATATCATTGGTGAAAATTCTATCACCACAGTGGCGATACCACTTTACCGCCACAATGGCGATATTACTCTTAGAACTACTTTATTTTCCCACTTAGGAAAAATATCTGCTTTCATGTATGTTATTAAAACCCGTATTTCCATATTTAGGCCTGTTTCATTTTTCATCTTCTGCTCTGTCTGTCTCTCTCCCACCCCCTCCCTATCTCTGTCTCTCTCCATTATAAACAGATCTTATACTGTGTCAATAAAGTAGGTCCTCTAGCGTACATTGATGAAAACAACGAGGAGGCAATGCCGCAAAGCAATGTATCAAAACAAACTCCAAACAGCCTAAACTTAGCTTCAAGTATTACCCTTTTGATAATTTCCACATGTATCGTACAAATTGTCAATAGCTGAACTTATTTGGCCCGTTGCTATTCAATAGCCTGTGTATCGTGTATCTGTTACCGTATTCGTGATAAAATATAGTAATCAGATAGTCTAAGTAGCGATTATAGCTCTCATTTAAAGCATAATAATGTCTAAAACCGATCGAGAAAAATCTGGATTGATGAGTTTTGTTTGCAAACCGAAATTAAGAGATAAATCAAACATTGGGCGCATAGTCTGTTACCGCACTTGACTACAAGCTTATCAAGGCCGCACAAAAATTCAGTTTGAATGCAGAAATAAACAAACTAAAGAACCAAACTCCTTTCGAAACTTACATTCACTATAATATTTTGTTTATAGATGTTAAGCTCTGAAGTCTCTCAGATATGATCGCTATGTGTGGTGTCGCCAGTACCCACACGCCAACAATGTTCACTATATCACTCCGAGCAAGAAATGGGTTAGCAAGGAGATTCATTTTGTATGAAAATTGTTATTATTTAACAAAGCACACAATTTGAAACACTGTATGCCCGGCTAAATTTGAGAAAAGCAGCAGTCCTAAAATTATTGTAAAATTTCAGAACTTCATTTTACCGATGTAGTAATGCATGCGTAAATTTGGCACAAAAGGGAGAAAACAATCCATGTAAATGGACGCCTTTTACTATAATAATACATGATAAAAAGAAATTCTAAGCTTTTGGAGCAGATATAAAGAAAATAGTTCACTTTAGAAATGAAAACCTTTTGTATTTTCTCTCGTGGCTTCAACACAATCGTTTCATTACAATGATTCCACTTCCCTATTCTATCTTCTCAAAAAGAGTAGATAACCTCTATATCTTCTATGGTGAATGAGTTTGTTATTCAGTCAGTTCGTACTGCATTCTGTTTATGAGGTTTTCCTAAATTAAATACTTAAATGTCACACAGATATAAGCATATTTAATGATTTTATGGCTCTAATGTGTATTTAGCATGAACAAATATACTACATAACTCAGTTCGTAAGCTTAAAATTGAAATAAAATCTAAGACTGCCTTGCAAATGCTTACGTGGTCTAGTGTTAGAATGCACCTACAACGGATCTTAAATACTGAAACATTTGACTCCCGTCGACTCTCGTGGTCCTAATCCCATCATAGTCATGCTATCAATTGAGAACCACCTCTCTTTCTGTAGCGGTAACCTAAAGCAGATTTTAAAAAAACCGAAATAATAATACTCTCCGTAGGAAAAGTTAAAATATGTGCTTAAAATATAAGGGGTGACGATGAAACGGTCAGACATGAAAACTGTGATTAATTTACATTGTGAGGCTTAAGCACAATAGCGCGTGACACAGTTAATATGTTTGTGCAGTACGCTCATTACCAAGTCAGCTGTAAATATGGTTTAATATAAATTCTTTGTAGCTACTGAGCACAACTTTTTCAGCTAGTTACCAACTGTTAAAGAACCATCGTAACATTTCCATTTCCCTAATGCATATTTGTGGAGCTTGCATTCTCTTGGTCTTCAAAATCGTTTCAAAATTGTAAAAGTCATTTATTTTTCGTACTGAGACAACTCATAAAGTGTATGATCAATATTTTCTTTCTTCAAATGTTCCGCTTTGTATACAGCTGGGTCACATAATATAACTGGTCTCACCTTAAAAAATGTTCTCTGTAACATCGTATATAAAGCTTTTGAACATATACCTTTGTATTTTGAAATTCAGTTGCACCCATTTTAAATTTAGGAGTTACAATTGTATCAGTTGTAAAATAAGCTAATCCAGACGTGAAATCAGTGGTCATGTCTCTTTTAACCCTAGATAAGTATTATTACATCTCTCGATCAGTTTAGTTAATAAATCTGTCCGTTGTCAAGGCTCGTTTTATGTTCAAAAAATATTTACACATTCCAGTTTTCAAAGTTGTATTAAACCTTTCTATTACAGAGATTTTCTTATCAAAATACGTACAACATACTAAATATTCCTTTTTTGCAGCAACACCTTATCTGTGTGTATGATCACGTGTACTTGACTTCACTTTCATGTACTCGACTTCACTTTAAATGCCAGATGCATATTTTGTAGAAAATGCACAGTCCAAATGCATTTTTATCCTCTGTAATACTTCGCATATGCTTATAATCCAACTATATCTGCCTGCCACTGAGAATCAATGTAATTTACATAAACCTTTCTGATGGAAGATCTTTGTCATTCTTGCTTGTTTAATGCGAAGGCATATTGTTCGGTTAACGTTCGTACATTTCAATGTATATTTGTTTTCTTTTTGCTCGGTTTAGTTTGCTTCTACAACTGATTTTATTTGTGTAAGCAAAAGGACTCATACAATCTTCGTATAAACACCTAAGATATTGCTACTATGTCATTTATTTCAAATATGAACTGGCTTGAAAAAGTTGAAGAAAAAAAAAAGTTGATGGTAGGGTGAATTTGTAAGATTATTCCTATATTAAGTTTATTCATTAAAATATACAGCGAGTAAGATCAGATATTATAGTATTGATAAACCCGTTATTTGAAAAACGAAACACAGTATACCAAAGATGTTAAATCTGTGCAGATATTGGCATAGTATAGTAGTGTATCTATTCTTCTTATAATAGAACAGAATCAGAAGAAATTGCACGTGATTGAGAAAAGATTATAACCAGAGGTTATTGTACATTCACATAAAGTGTCGTAATAATTCTTTAAATAACAAAAATGTTAGTAAAATAAATTACTAAAATAAAGTATGCCTCCATCCCCAACTAAAAATGAAGGAATAAAGTTAATCCGACCTTTAATAAGTCTTCCAACTGTTAAAAAAATGTTTAAATGACTGAACAAAACAATAAACGAATAATTGCAACAAAGCTTGAGGATCAATTACGTATATAAATGAGTATAGATTTTAGTGACAAAATAGATCAAAATTTGTGTTGTTCTTTTAGAGGAGTGGAATCGTACATAAATATAAAATATGCAGATGGATGAGAGTATTGTTCGTTGAAAGTTCAAATATATTTGTCTTGGACACTTAAACAATTGATACCATCAGAAACAGGAGCACAGGTATCATTCACAAAATTTTGGTATGACAGAACAAAATGAGGTCAGATACAATTACATGTACAATTCCGAAAGAAATACGTGTAAATCTATACTGGGTGTATAGTAAACTAGGTCACGTAAAATTTCAGGCTTGCTGAGTTTCCTTTTAATGAAAAATATATACATATATTTTATTTATATCACATACAAATACACATATTTGCCCTTTGAATGGAATTACGATATGCTCCAGTCAACTGTGTATTGACCGAGTGAATGAACTCCTCACATCCCTACGAGTGTGTCTGGTACAAAATGTAGTTCTATGCATTTTCTTGTTGTTCGCAATCACATATGCAAATTGATAAGTTGATTGTTTTCTTTTTGAGTTTCTATTTTTATTCACATTCATAAAATCAATATAAGACACACTTATGATTTAAACGTGAAAACTATTTTTTACGAAGAAAGTAGTGCACTACAAACACGGTTATCTTTTTGTACACTGAACATGAACTCTCAGGTATTCACTTTCTGGCGTATGGAAATTAGCGTGGAATAGAAACTAACGTTTTCTAGTAGATTTGTCAGTCGTATTTTACACCTTTAGAGCTCAAGATGTTCTTTTTATGTTGATGCCAGTTGATTTAGACTTCTATTTTGTGGATTTAATAATTTATATTCTCTAGAAAATACACAAGTGCTCTTCTTTATAAAAATTCTGGGACAAAGACATTTAGTGGAAATTTATTCTGGAATTCTAAACGGGAACATTATAAATTGTGATTCAACGAGGAACTGTTGCCATAAGTACAACGACCTCATCTGACGTCATCGCCTTCCATATTGGAACTTCATCGAGATTCGAACCTGGATTCAATTAGAACTGTTTAGTGATAGGACTTATATTTTTTAATTCTAGGATTAATTTTTGGATTATATTCACAAATCGTAAGTCCTATTTCATATTTTTACCTTGTTTTCCAGGGAAATAAATTATTTTGTTAAAGCATACAAAGCTTGCTGGCTTCACTCTTTTCTTTTGTTACTTTTGTACGAGCCTACACGTAACAATTAAATAACCCTACTGCTTGAAAATGGCTCTCATGTAAAATTTAGAAACTACTATGATAAGTTACAGGTTCATTTTGTAAGTTACTGTAATTTGGAACGCATTATAAACTCAGTTAAAGGTTGCTAACACGAAATAGAGCATTCATTAGACGATACAAATGGCCAGGTATATTCCATTAAAATTCAGCATTTATATTAAGGCAGTACGCAAAGACTATGAACCTATACTCTAGTGGAAAAGACTGGATTGAAACGTTTTATTAGTATTTACTAGAAATACCGGTGTTAACTTATGAAGAAACTAGGCGAATGAACGCTGCTAAAAAAATTACGAAAGAAGATAAGAATATTTTAATGAAAAGAAAATCGCATGTAAAGAAACAGTACCACTACCACCAACAAGGTAAGAGATCGTGTTCATTTAGCTGGCAATTATAGAAGTCTTACATATAATGAAGATAATTTAAATAACAAAAATATAAAACAACATTCAATTTTTATAATTTCAGTTCAGTCAGTTGATAAATGAAGGGTGGTTTCCATTGGTCAGAAGATAATCATGTGATCGGACCCAATTGCGTTTCTTTCTGTATAAACTGTATGGAGAACTACTTTATACTAACTTCTATAAATAGAGTCAAGTGCAAAGCAACTAACGTAAACACTGAACTGGAAGGCATACACATTGCATACCTTTAAAATGAAATAAAAACGGTGGTTTTGTATTTTATTTAGATAAATTGATTTGACAGAATCAAATAACACATCATTGCTTTTCTCTTAATAAAAATAATTCTTTCTTTGACTAGATTTGAAAAAGAAAAGCTGCGAAACTCAAAATCTGCCAAAAACATTGGAGCTACAGCACTTTCACTGCAGCTCGTTACAAATGAATTTAAAACTATAGTATATATATATATATATATATATATATATATATATATATATATATATATATATATATATATATATATATATAGGGATTGGGAGGACAGGGGATCAAATACTAACATTATAACAATTAGATTCACATTCCTACAATGTCAGACGCAGACCTTGATAGTTGCGATGTGGGGTGGGTTGGAGATCCGCTTAACTCCCTATCGTAACTGCCAGTGTCGATGTTTTACACTGTTTAACTATCTGACCCCCATCACTATAACCATTTACGGATAGTCTTAATTTCGTTTGTAAGTATCCCCTGTAGGTAGCCTAATATGTTAATCAACACGAAAATAGATTTTAAGACACGAAAATTGGTTACTCACATGCCTGGAGAATAACGATTCGACCAAGTCACAATGAACTCATCATAGCACCAAATCCAAGAGTCATTCGTATGTCAAACAAAACAACACATCCTTTGCTTTGAATATTGAACTTCTACTCAGAAAACACAAGCCAATTTAGATAAACGATTAAGACCGGGCTGTGGAATGTTCAAAACCTTATATCGCCTACCATTGGTAGAGTTTTTTGTTTGATATTGACTTAGGTATTACGTTGCAGACGGAGAATCCCCTGTTCAATAAATAGCTATGTAGCAACGCCTCAAGAAGAATTCCTACGCTTAAACAGGCTCTAAAATTGATAGGAAATATCTTTAACATAATAGCAATAATAAATAAATAAAATTATAAATAATTGCAATTATAAGAGTTTAACGTTGTTTTTTCTGAGTCTATCGTGGTATAAACTGTCAGTTGCCGACTCGCACAGCTCATACAACGCCCTTCGGGCATTATTTGCTGTGTGATTCGGCAACTGACAGTTTATACCACGATAAACTCATGAAAACAACATTAAACTCTTAAATCGTTTTTTAAAAGGTTAAGATTCACATGTAATTATTTAAAATCCTGATAAAGAAATACAAAAAGCCCAAATAATTGAGAAAACTATTTTTTAACTTAGTTAAGATTTTACAGCATACGGGTTTCATATATGGAAAAGATTGTTGGGAAAGAGTTATTAGATTTGTACATATTTATTGATATGAGTAATTTATTAAATGATTTTGCACACAATTAAAATGATAAGTCTTTCTGAGATAATAGTGTACATTAAAACGCTTTAACAATATGGAATCACAGTTTGTAATGAAGAACATTAACCCATATGAGTGAATTGATGACATTAATAGGTCAAAAGAAACAAAATTGTGTTAAATGTTTTGATAACTGTGAAATTTGTTTGCGAAATATCAAACTAGGTCCAGCTCATTATTATAGTGCACCAGGTTTAGCGAGTTCAAAGTTAACAGAAGTAGAATTAGAGTTATCAACTAATTATGGTATATGTTAATGATTATATCTGATATAACAGGAAAAAAGTAGTATGATATCAAATCCATAAGCTGAATCCTCTATCGAGTCCTATGTTGATATTGGATCAAGGTTTTATGAAAGTAATTTGTAAACGATGTCGAAATACGACACGTTTAAGGTCAATGTCATTTTTTATCTGCCTAGATGCTACAACTTTATTGGAAAAAGAAACAACAAAAAAGTTACTTTGACAATGTGTTTTGCAACAAACACCAGTAAATTTGCACCGAGCCCAGTAAAAGTCATGGTGATAATAACTCATGTTGTTTTTCATGCTACTCCTAAACCAGCAGCTGCTACATCCATCCCACCCGAAATGGTAACAGTGTCAACCTCTACTCAGTTTTGTATTTATGTCGGACACTTCTTTTAATGTCCAACTGCTTTTTAACCAAATCATTCTTAATTTCATTGATCGTTTGTAACCTGAAATTAATATCATTGTTTATCGAAATGTATGCATATTTTCTGCCACTATATGTATGAAATACACAGCTAACATGGGTCACTTATATTACTAAATTATTTTGCTTGTTAGGATCCCTGTGCTATGAAGAAGACAAATGAAAACCAGGGAATTCAAACAAGAATGAATATTTTTAATACTTCATTAAATTCAGTGTTTCTTGGTGAAGCTATCAGCATCTTAAAAGCTTTTATTTTTCAAAACCACGTTCTTTGTCAGTGCTGAGTGAATTGCTCATTTGTAAATATTGATACTCATGTTGTTTGCCTCACTTGCGATTTCGTATTTTGAAATGTCGAAACATTTCTGAAATGGGATCATGCTTTTCTTTTTGTACATTAGCTAATATAAATGGTGGCATTTGAGGTAGTTCCTGAGGTGCTTTATCACGTATGGCAATTTAGAAAACGTAAGCAGCTGTCTTATTTGCAGATATATAAACTAGAACTAAAGCACCACTACCACCACTTCTTGCTTTTGCCTCCTTAAATTATTTTGTTTTTAATCTAAGTTGCATATAAGTTAAATCTGCTTTGATCTTATTTCTTTTGTGAAGTTAACATCATCGTAAAAACTCAATCTTCACGTTTTCATCATCTTTATTTTTCCACCTTTCATACGTTTTACAAAGAAGATAAAATTATTGTGTCGAAATAGTTGCACACAACTTCAAGATGATTATGCGGCTGTATGCAAGATAGTTTACAATGTGACAGCAGCATATTTTCAGCAGTTGAAAGCTCTTTGAAATGAAATAGGAAAACGTAAATAATGAATACCAGATGGTGTTCAAAATAAACCGACATAACTTGAACTTTATAGAGCTAGTTCTCGCTACAAAGCGTTCTATAAGGCATAAAATAAAGTACAGTTTATGTGTAAGTATTCACTTAAAAATTGGTAACTGCGCAGTTAAATATACCAAAAAAATCTAATAACTGAAAACTAAATAAGTTGAAAAACGGCCAAACAGTTGTCTGTGTAATATGTTACAACGTGTAATTAATATACTGATATTTTTGTTCCTTGTTCAATACACCATGTAGGTATCACTGACTGCTTGACAAGCCGTATACACTTACACTGAAAAGAGCTTGTTCAAGATATCAAATCTATGTTAATTGACAAAATTTATACCAACGTATCTTTGTTGAATATATTTCTGTATTTGTGTGCACCTTTGCCAAGAATATCGATTGCATGCGGATATGGTCAATATTAGATCATTTTAAAGCACTTTGAACAGGAATGATGATGTTGTTGTTGTTGCAGAGTTTAACGCCATTTTTCAGCATAAGATAGACTATACATGGCGGCCAGTATAACTGGTGGAGGAAGATCCCTGAAAAACCCATGAGAAGCTACTGGCAAGCTTTCTCACGTACCCACGTTAGCCGAGCCTGAGACTCGAACCCACACAGACAGAGGTGAGATGGCAGTGATCCGGAACGGTGAGCGCTTTAGACCACTCGTCCACTCGGGGCCCCGAGCAGGAATGAAATGAATAGTGTAAGCGTTCCTTGCAGTAAGACAGAAATTTCTATACATGTATCATAAGACCGGATTTCATACTTTTAGTTTGTCTTTGAAGCAAATAAAATTACGTACAATCTAGATTTCAACAAACAAATCGTATAACTCATTGCGCCTTAAGGTTTAGCAGATGTTTGGTGACCATCTTGGAGAGATAATAGTCATATATGAGGATGTTATTATAAGTTTTACTGTTTTATGTTGTCCTGTACAGCCGGTATAATTTTATATTATAGTAACTACAGGCAGGTGCAACATTCGTGTTCTTCGGACGATTGCTCTCTGTCTGTGTGTGCGTGCTATGTTACAAACATATCGTGTGCAGTTACAGGCAGTGAAGATAGACAGTAGTACAAAACTACAACTAATAAGGAAAACTTCACTAAACCTCCGGTTTACCCTTTGACCATGCAATCGTGCGCCCTTTAAGTGGGTGAATACATCTCCCAACCATTGTCTTTAAAGAAGAAGGTAATGAAACTTTTGCGTATGATTGCAACAATTGATGTAGGGTGATAACGTGGAGAGAGTAATTAGTCACTTTGACCTTTACTACAACATATTTCAACGAGTTGGTTTTAACAATAGTGATACATATGTACATGAACTGCACGATCGTGAGGTCATCCATTGAAGCGCTCAACAACATATCTTCCAGAAGTAAATCTTCAAACAATGGTTCCCAGTACTGGATGAATTATTACATGTTCTGGCTTGCAAGTTAGATCATACCTAATTTCCACTAATATGCAAGAAGCCCATATTTCTCAAATTTGAATCCAGAGCGCCCAGTGGGAACTCTGGGGTGGGCATTTGAGAATTGCTTGTAAATATAGCAAAATAGCTTGACAAACAAGCAAGGTTTTTACCTTCTAAATTTAAAAGTATGGATTCCAAATTTAATAAGTTGGTCCATGGTTTTAAGTCAGAGTCTGATGCTGTCAGGAGTACAGTATAAGGGAGGTTGAACAAGTGAAGGAGAGGATGGAGGAAATAGAGGTCGGTATGCAATTTCACTCCAATAAGGTTGAAGAGTTTCAGACGGAACAACTTAAATGGGCTGAGGTGAATAGACAATCAGTGAAGGAAATCGCGTTCAGTAATCAAACTAAAGTAGGTACAGATTAGAAGAAGCTCAAAAAAGGGATTCTTAAACTAAGAAAAGAACTCAAGATATCAGCTGAAGAAAAGTTGCTAATGTTGTTACGCATCGCAGTTCAATTCAGGATAATAAGAAGCTACGTGTGTTTAATCACAATAGTAAAATTGCTGAATTTCAATAAAACGGTCTGTATATATTTTGAATGGTGACAGAATCACAAGTCAAGAATGTCTGAAAGAGCATGTCATTGACATGTCAGCTCACTGTACTTTATGTGTGGAAGCCAAGAAGATAGTAAGTACAATGGCAGTTTTGTAACCATGCATACTCTAAGACATAAATGGGTACTAGAGATCAGTTTTTGGTGTATTGGTCATGGCTGTGGTACAAAATTAAACTTAAATACGGTAGGGCAGGCACTGAATGTATTGCAAAACGTGCAAACATAGATTATTAAAATATTTGAAAGAGTTTATCTTGGGGATCATTGTAATGTTTCTCACTGACATTCTTGTCATTACTGTAATTACCAACTAATACGTACAACTGTGGCATTCTGTTGCCCCTAAAATACTGGTGATGGGCCTCCATACCTTTTAATGCTCTACTTTCCATGTTTTCATGACTGACTAAAAGGTCTTTTATTTGCATACAGAATGTGCAGAAAAACACCTTATGTTCAATTTCCTACAGTTTTAAACAAAATCCACTTATTTTTACCACTGTTCTTTCACAAACTCTCTGCTAGGTATCACAGGATACATTATTGAAAGAAACTGGACATCATATTACCAAAATGTATAGCCATCTTAATCATAGTACCATACCCCCTCCACTCACCTGTAAATAATTGTTCGTTAACATTTGCTCTTAAGTACATAAAAACAAAATGGACGTGATTATTCCATAAAGCAATAGTTCAATGAATTTCTGCTGTTCCCAATAAGTATGCTGCTATTTAAAGACCGCTTTCATAATCAGATCAAACTAAACAAGCACATACAAGAAAAACACGTAATATATACATACCGTATGTTCGATTTTTCCACCACGTCAGTATCACTGTATTTGTATGCCACTTGCCTTAAATAATACAGGCAAAACTTGCTCGGGTATGCCAGGTATTGATATATGATAAAAGCACCAGATTCTCACTGGCTGGTTCGGCAAGACGTTGACCTGTAGTCCCGCTTATGCTGTTGCACAAAGATAACAGAAACACGTGGGAGAGAAAGTAGTGATATGCACAAATCAATAGTTTGCAAGGTTAGAGTTTCGTCTGCTAATGGGCAGGACTGTTTAAAAAAAAACATGGTAAGTAATGGCAAACATTGCAATATTTTGTACAGTGCGAGATGAGTCATACTTTAATATATATATATATATATATATATATATATATATATATATATATATATATATATATATATATAAGATAGGTGAAGGCATTATGGCTTGTTTTGTACAGAACGAAGATGGTATTAAGAAGCAGGAGGCTGAATAGCTTAAATCTTACCCTTACAGAGCCCTACAATTACAGTATTTTTTTCCAGATTTATTTTGTTAATGGCTTTCTCTTTCAGAGTGATGCATCCCGTTAAAACCTATCTATAACTAATTTGCAGAGAAGTTCCATGTCAGTTACATGTACAACAAATGATAAATTGAGGAGGAGGTATTCGAAACAAAACGCCACTGTAGCTGAAATGTAGAGGTCAGCAAGTTGTAGTGTTTTTTTTTTATAAATAAATGTTAAATCCGTTTAAGGCATGAGATGACAGTCAGGTCTACATTAACTTCAGCATTGTGTGTTTCCAAGTGCAAACAAGATATGAAAGATGCCTAATTTTCAATTCTGTAAGTTTGAAATGCAGACGAAATAGGCATATAATAATAATATGACGTCTGACTATATACAGTAGATAAATCTTGCCCGTTAGCAATCGTATTTTTGTCTCTGTCCTTAGCACCAGACAAACATATCTTCCCATTGTTATCAAGGGACATACCTACCTTCCTGATCATTGCGCATGACATTTCTACCCCCTAATCATAGCACCATATATATATATATATATATATATATATATATATATATAT
>JAECUM010050035.1:0-10071 GCA_016617855.1 Megalonaias nervosa | reverse complement strand
ACGGCGACTGTTGCTTTATTGTAAACTCATCGAATATTGTTATTACTTATCTGAAACATATTGAGTTTATTACAATCTAACCTAATTTATATTGTGCAGACTATTTCAAAACCTATCGTGTAGTAACAGTTTAGTACCACAAAAGTAGCATTTTATGAAAACTCTTGATGTTAATAGTAAAATGTTCATCAATACTAGTACAGTTCTTTAATACATATACGCCGACAAGAGAATGCTTGAAAAGTAGGCAAAACTGTAATTACATATGTTCATATGGCATTGAATTAATCTTAATATTGCCGATAGGTTTACAAATATGTAGTAATCCACAAATCCATATTAAACACGACAAAAGGGAAAAGAATGTGGTATTATTATTCTGCAGTTGATTATCTCGATATAATCAATGTTTTTTTCAATACATATGATTTGATGTTGGAAACAAGCTTTACAAGTCGATTTAGCTAGTGATCATATCAACTGTGACCAACAATAGGTTCTTAAACTTAATTCGCCCTGGATTATATCTGGCAATTAACACCCACCCATTAGCAGGAAGCCCCGATGCCGCCTTGTTTCCTAAATTTCACCGTTCTTCTGAAGAAATTATTTGTTAAAAATAAGCAATATGGCATTAACCGTTCTTTGAAATAATCAACATGTTAAGTTTAGGCGACTTTCAGATATTAAATTTAGAATTAAGAGGTGCCACTTATTAATTCATTCGCCGAAGACGCCCGTACTTCCGTTCTTTATCGGGAGTGCTCCAGAAGTAGTGACGACGTACATTAGCCAAATTCCTTTAGTGACTAATTAATAACAACAACATTCACACGTGTCGGACAAATTGATTCGAAATAAAATGAAAATAGGTAGAACCGCTTTTAAGCTAATTAGAACAAATTAAAATTGGGGTGAATGTTGGTTATCAGATGTGGCGCTGGAATACATTAAAGAGCGAACGTAGGCGGAAGACATACGCAGGTTATGCAAATTCCTTATTATCTGGTGAGCATATGACACTGACTTTTAAAAATAATGTACGTCAGTTATGCCGTTAAAGATGAAATTCTAGCAAATGCTAGGCCGATTCCTGTGTCCTATCAAACGGAAAATGTGAATAGCGTATCACATAAGGATCACCTACCGTACCCGACATGCGTGGTGTTGGCTTCTTCCGTTTACATTACGTGACGACATCAAATATCCGAGTGAAATCGGTTGACTCTCTGATGTCGAATTCATATGCGTATGAAAAATGGCCGAGTTGTTCATTTCGAAGTAGAAATTATACGGTTTATAATATGATGAAACATTTATAGTATTTTGTTTTAATAGCACCCAACGAAGATTAGTAGCAATATCTTTCAATAACCTGTATAAATTCAGATGATTTGGCTTATAAATCTTTTTGCACGTATCGCTTAACAGTTCAGTATGGAAGCCAACCTGAAGCACAGGAAATCACTAGACAAGATTAGAAATGATAGTGCTACACCCAACAATTATTCTGATAACATTAAACCCATTAGAAAACGGAAGAGTTTTAGAAATCAACATGCACAATCAAATCTCTCACTCGCAGGACGATTCCATCACTAAACTAAATGATGTGTATGTAGCTCTCAATACAGCGCCCGCGGAGTTATAAAGTCCGACCTGTCAATATCGCCCGAAGGACATTATGAAAAATAAAGTGATACCACCTTAATTTCCAACCGAAATTGTTTGGAAATAAACTGATCATTTATGTTTTAAACAACTAAAACCCAATTCGTAACTGAAACCTTTATTGTAACACATCATTTTATGTCATCCAGAGTCAGTCTAACAAAGTGGATGTCGACGAGAATTTTTTCAAAACACAGCAGGTGCTAAAAGTAGTATGCAAGTGCAGAGACCAAGACAAATTAATCACTTGCCTGGAACAACGCCATTACTGTATTTCGCCCAAAGATCTGATACGTTTCTTTAAAGACCAAATAATCAAGGAGGTTTTGTATCAGTGAAGAGTGATCTTCTCTACAGACTTTCTGAGTACTAAATGTGAAGTAGATATTCACAATGGGAATAGATTTAGTAAAATGCAAAATCGAATACAATTAATTATTGTTGATCAAGCATACATGACAATAATCGCTTTTGTACAGTATACTTTTAAGCTTTTGTATCTATAAATTTTGATGATTATTAGCGTTTAATTCATTTGGTTGTACATTTATTGTACTTTACTCTGAATTTTGATGCTGATTTATTGGATACCAGTAAGACGTACTGGGGTCCATCTTGTGCAGATAGCGTATCATACCAGTTTGTAATAAAATCAGTTCATGAGAAACCTCTATTGTAATACCATAATTCCATGGTGACAAAGGGAGTGCCTTTTTTCCAATGTTTTGTAAAATTCTATTAGATCATAAAGCTAAAAGACAATAGTAAAATGCAGAACGTAATGCACCGTGTGTAATGGGCTAACTATTTATAATCTCTCCCAAATGAAGCTCACGAAGATTTTACACCACTTGCACAAAGTGGAAAAGTTCTTCCCTTCTAAAGTGTTGTGTCACACTAGATGGAAAGATCTCTCTGAAATAGTGATAGGATGTAACAGAATCCAAAATTACGTGGAAAGTTAAAATGAAAGGGACTGACCCGAGAAAACTGAAGTCCATAACATCATTATCAATAGACTCGATCTAATCGTCGAATCAATTATTTCACCCAAGGAAGACAAGTCCAAGAAGGACATTACCAAATATTTTCCAGTATGACCCATTCCAGAGATACTGTCATGATAATGACACAAAAAGGTACTGAATGTAAACTGAGAATTTGGCCTTAAACGTATCCCATTTCGTCCTAGCTAAAACTCATTGAATATGCAGCTAGATTTTGATAAGGTCGGAGATAATATACAGCCAAATAGGGAAACTTAACACGTTTTATTCAAATTCTTAAGTACTCTGATGAAATGGAAAACCACAGTTTGTGGAGCACTACAGTAGCCAATGTATTCGTGGAAGAAAAATATTTGGCCAAGATATACAGGAAAGTGTGAGATATGTATATCCATAAATGGTAAGTTATGCTACAGTTTAGAAATGATTTTATTACCAAATTTGTATATGATTTTTGTCATTTTCGTCCGACATTGCATGCAAGGCAATGTAAGAACTTTGTGTGCAACATAACTTACTATTTAAATCCTTTCCACATCTGTTTATTATAGCCCTACCTTCTGTTTTCATTGTGCTTTGTGTTGATTATATTAGTATACCTTGTTATGCATGTTAAATGCTATCCAATGTGGTTTATATGAATTCAGATTAAATTGGACCACAATAAGAAGCCTTGAAGAACGTCCGCATCAATTAAGTCTAATTCATGTAACTCGCCATTTGCATAATCATGCTGTTTTCTCTCAGCAAAGCAATTTATATACCAGACACACTGTTTTCCCTCATAAACATACATGTAAAATATTTAAAAATAGACACGTTATTTTCTCTCAGTAAAATACTTTACAAACAGAGACGCTGTTTTCTCTCAGTAAGATAATTAATAAACTAAACATCTAAGTTCAAACTAACACCGTACGATAAGATTTATATCTCAAGCTTTAAAAATGTAACAAATATTGATATACATCACATAATTTCAGTGCACCAATAGTAATACCATTTCAGTCATGCGATTAATGGATAAATATCCGATGACGAATTAAGATTGATACTTTTATATTAGATGGTTGTTATAAAGATTATTAAATACATATTTATATATATAATTCTTTCTTCCAAATTAACAGTAAAACTCACACTTAATGCAAGGTATTATGCCCGCTTTATGAACAAGTTGCAGTTTCAATAGCAATATTAAGTAAATTTTTATATAATTCTAACACTTTCAACTAATGTGAAGATTTACATCTGCCTCTGAGCGGTCTGATATATCATCGTTTTACTTTTTCTGTTTAATATCAATTTTAGCCTCAATTCCAAAATATTAAATTGCATGAAATCTATAAACAGTAGTAAAAGAGAGAGCCAATGCTAGTACATGAATACATAAGTAAATAGGAGAATAGGAAAGTGGGAAATTAGACAAGTATTTTTGCAGAAATACCAAAACATACCAATAAAGTAACTAATGAAAATATTTATCTCTTATTGGGTGTACTTTAGTCTCATTTACAGAACATGGAAAAGCAATGACCCTTGAATGCATGCTGGGAGAACGACATGAACACTCTCTGCACGAAATATAAGGAAATACATGATGCTATA
Organism: Megalonaias nervosa; assembly: GCA_016617855.1. Taxonomy (NCBI): domain Eukaryota; kingdom Metazoa; phylum Mollusca; class Bivalvia; order Unionida; family Unionidae; genus Megalonaias; species Megalonaias nervosa. Next base: position 5,785 of record JAECUM010050035.1, on the reverse strand, counting down.
TTCTAGTAAGACTTGTGCTTATGTACTGTTGAGGTATTTAACACGTACTAAAAAAAAAACACGTACTGAAAAAATAAATATAATTTCAAGGAACCAGTTAGATGCCTTTAGCATTATCGCTATCTTACTAAAATTGTATGTCACGGCCATCTTTGATAAAATTGTACTTTCATTGTGATTGTATTTGTCAGTTTACAACGCCTTTGAGCAATAGAACTTTGATAGCTTCACTGAGTAGCATTTAATTTATTTCTTCTCATGTATTTTTGTAAAAATGATTGATCACACATAGCATTACAACAATAATTAAAAGTAAGGCGAATGTTATATACAGAGTTTTCTTTATCAGCCTTGGTATTTAATAGAACTATAACAAAATACATTTTTATAAGATTTATTACACTCCACGGGTTTGTCTTGTGAAGAAAACTCCTAAACTTCACAACGACACATACTTACATAAGCAAACTTGCCATACATAAACCTGCTGAGGATGACAAAAGTATCAATATTTATGCAGTTACTTAATCATATTAGGAAACATATATAGGAAGAAATTTTATAAATTTTATAAACGGGTACGGTTATTAAAAATGTTTAATGTTGAGATTATTGATAATTCACGGAAATCATATTCTAATTAGTAATAACGTGATCACAGATTGTCAAAAAAGGATGCAGTCACAGTGCTTGCAGAGAACATTTTTAAAAAAATAGAAAATACAAGCAAGGAGAATGTAAATTTTAAAGAAGAGAACAAAAGAACAAAACATCGGGAAAACAAGGCAATAAAGAAAACAAATTAGAACGTACAATACTCATAAAAAATCAATATGAAAATATTTCATATGCCAGACACACAAAATGAAAATTTCAAATCCAAGATTGCTCAGTTATTTATTGAAGCTTCTTGAAACGATATGAATCAGAGAGGCATACTTGCCATCCAAAGGGGTACCAAAGTCAGTAATAATGAAATTTGGAATTATGTGGCCAAAACTGGCCTTCTAAAAGATAAGAGGAAATAAAAACTTTCAATAAGAGTGACTGAGGATATAGCCAGACTAAGCAGGGGTCTCATTAACATGCCTTTGAGATGATTGTGGTGAGGTCTGTATAGATTATGGTGAAGTCTGTATAGATTATTGTGAGGTCTGTATAGATTATGGTGAGATCTGTATAGATTATGGTGAGGTCTGTATAGATCTTTTTACACTTTGTACAAGTAACTTTTTCAAATAATATAATTATCAAAATTAGTGTGAAAAAAAAAATGTTTGTTAGATAAATAACAAACATTAGCTATGTATTCTCTCTAATAGAAGTAAATTACAGTGATATTTATGGTGATGATGTTGACGATAGTAATAAATATTCTTATTACTGTTATGAAGGTTAAATAATAATTCATGCAGATACTGACAAGACCCTGCTTCAAAGTGGTCATTAGAATAATTCAAAGTTTATTTCTTCTTTCATTAATCTTCTCACCACCGGAATAAGACTAATAATGCCCAGAATCATATCCATAAATAATTTCACCAACTTTTAAAGGTTGCATGTATGCATGTGTGCATTAACACAAATAATCCTCCATCCATTATTACATGTGCGCGTACATATATTCGTTATTGTGTAGTAGTTAGTAATTGCATTTTTCTATTCAACACTTTAGTTTAGGTATGTTGAAGATCCTACCCATTGGGAGTCTCACCTCCCCTACGGACAGGACAAATCTTTACACAAATATAGTTGTATCCTCTTTGGAAGATGTGTGTGTGTGTGTGTGTGTGTGTGTGTGTGTGTGTGTGTGTGTGTGTGTGAATATGCAAGGTTATATATAGTATCTCGATTAAGGTGTACACAATTAATTATGTTGAAAGTATAGCTAAACTATTATATTTATGAACGGCAAAACCAATTTGTTTTGCAATAGAATGTAAGGCGTCTGTAAAGTTTCAGTTTGCTGAGGATATATTTTTGGGGGGAAACAAAAACATCCAGCTATTATGTTTACAAGAAGCGCACAGTATTATTAATATTGAGAAACATTGGGAGGCTGATGTGCTTTTGGGGGGTTTTTTACGTTATACATCTAACAGTCGTGCTTGTGTTTTAATTCCTTTTAGAAATAAATTAGAACTTCCTTTCCAAATAATAAATGTGATGGCCAGCTGGGATCAACCTGCAATAGTTTGGATCACTTTAACGGTCCGGGCGTCTATGACATTGTAAGCCTTCTTTCTTGTCAAAGGATTGGCTTCCTTGGAAAGGTTGGGGATGCCAACAACGATTATCGTATCTTTTTACGTGTTTCATTCAACTTATCGTGCAGCAGAGACAAGAAGATGTTGGGTGAAAGATTAAACTTCAGCCCTGTGATTGTACGTGGTGTTGACAGATGCATATTCTATATGGCCTACTTTCCGAGTCACACCCTAACAAAGTCTTGCAAGATTTTGGCTACTTCGTTAAGCTTCTCAACCGCTATGTAGCCTTTCCAGTTACTTAGTGCACTGTAGCACATCTCCACAAGCTTAATTTTCATTGTACTTCTGTGGGATTGTATTGTTTTTGGGAGGTCCAACAATTTCCGGTTCTATTGACTTACAAATGAGCAGATAGCTCTCCACCTGGTCTTTCCAGCTGGTACACACTAAGCCGACAAAGGGCATAAAAAATATGGAGCTGAGGTAGAATTGTTGAAATGTAATAGAGACATGTAATGCAGATATCTTGTACGGTCTTAACAAGTTTATGCTTCCACAAACAAACGTTCCATATAAAAGGGTTCAGATGTGTCTAATACATGCTGCGAACACATGCTGTGCAGGCTTGTCGCTGGACGTTGCGTTTTAGGCCGCTCTTTGCACTCGCACATATGCTTCTGGTGACACACCAGATGGGGTGTAAAGAGACCAGCCACCAAAGTCAGGACGCTTAAAAGATTATGAGATTTCATCCTCTCCTGTTCCTCTGCCTGAGCGGTGTGCATATCGGCAGACTCTACTTTTTTCTCAGCCGAGCCTTGTTTCATCATTTCGGCAAGTCACACAACAGCAAATCTACTTGGGTGTTTAACCTTGGTTACCTATCTCATTTCATACGCAACTGAGCACAGTCGGTTGTGCTGACGCATCTACATCATTGAGTCTGTTTGTATTTTCTTGTCTTTTTCTCTCAAAATCAACAAAACTATAGGTAATCACCTCAGCTATAATAGGTGTTAGCACTGCAAGTTACCCTAAATAGTGGCTGCTGATGTTCGCCAAAAGGTCTGGACGATTTGATTTTCTTCCAAGTCATTCGCAAGACGTTCGAGTTTTATGTAAGTAGACGGTACCAGTTTACAACTATTATGTACAGTCTAAACAAAGACGACTCAGCGAAGTGCTCATCGTACTCCAAAATTTTAGACTCGTGAATGGCTTAGATCTTATACGTCGGGAGTGGCATTAATCTACTTGCCGTTTCTGAAATCATCCCATATAGTATCTCGTCAATATTTGTTCCTTTACAGCAACCGCCCTGGTTCATGTAAGGTTCTGGATACGGTTGGTTGAGGGCATAATTTTATATAGTTTATAAATAATTTAGTGTTAGGTCGAAAGTTATTATATTGTGGTTGATGGCGTACAAGTTATAAAGCCAATTGCAGTACACTATCGGGACGTGGACAAACTGGTTCGACACTGGTGGGTCTGGTGGCCGGAATAGCTGGCCAAGACTCTTATTTCTGAATATCTCATAGGCCTCTACTCCTCTTCAATGTTATTGTGTTCTCTTTCTTTGTCCCGAAATGAGCCTTCGTCTTTGCAATAAAAGATTTGTAACGACGATGTCCTCTCGTTGAAGTTACAAGCAACGGCGTTGTTTTCTCTTACTATAACCGAATGCCGGCATGACTTCCAAAACATGCGATGTGTATGACACATTTTACTGAGCGCACTAAACAAGATGGTAAACTTTGAGGTTAAACAGAAATATTTCCTCTCCTTTTCTGCCATAGGGTTACTGTCTATCGTATGTTTTGTTTAGGGGTATAGTGGTGTAAATTATAAACGATAAAATGAAGTTGATCTAAGATGCCGATCCGAGCAGTTCACAGACAAACACACTCTTGCCTCAGCTAAAGCAGCCAAAGATCATCGCACAGTGTGGGTGTAAAATACTAAAACGTACAATGCACATGTGCTCGCTAGTAGCTAGGTGACACGAATATCTTCAACACTTGTGAGAAACTGATTTTGGCGTCAAAGTCTAGACCCTATTATTAAGACCTTTTATACAGGCCGACGTGAAGCCTTGTGACTTTTCCAGCATGCATTACACCCTTACTGGCCCAACTGTCCTGTTCGACAATCAATCCGCATCGTCGCCTTGGTTGTCTGTTCTATAAGTGAAAATCAGCTCTATTACCATACATTGATGGCAAGGCCCCACGTCACTGTTTTCGCAGTGCTTTTCCGCCACCACGAGTTTTTATCAACACTAAACTCGTTGCAGACGAGTTAGTAGTCGGGGATGTTGATAGCTTTGTCAAATGCATTCCACCATGTTTGTGCCACAGGAGTTCATATTTAGCATCACTATTAGAGTGAAATACTTATGGCGATACCATCACTTTGTCCTTCTGACAATGTATGTTGTATTAGCTAAGTCTCTAGTTGAGCTTGTGACTTTAGAAATATGATGCTTCGGAGAGATTTTATTCAAAGAGGACAACTAGGTCATGGGGTACCAACCAGATACATACCAAGAACACGAATCATCGCAATAGACAGGAAAGATAAAATACTGCCTGTAAAGTCGGTAAATCCTTCTACCATTTGTCTCACCACAAAACAAAAAATAGTTCAACTAGAGAAAAAAAAACATGTTCAGTCGCATTACAATAAACGGCAAGAAAAGAATTTTAAAAAAAGAATTAAAACAAAATCCCAATTAGCCGTTTCAGCGACAGACAGAAGACACGGTATTCCTGTCGGGCGTGCTGGCAGCCGCATTGAAGATCGTGTCATTTCCAGATCCAATAATATCAAGGAAATTAGCAGGTTCTATAAACATTACTGCCTTCTTGCCAGTAAGTCACAGAGTTTGGTTAAAGGTACATTTCCGTAGTGATGCTAAACAACCAAATCATCCAAATTACAAAAAAACTTCATACACATGCAATAGAGGAGTTAATTCTTTTAAAGTTACAAGGTCTTCAAAGTTTTGGTTTAGAACTGATTAATGTAGAGAATGTCATATTATTCCTCCTGATAACATGTATAATTAATTTATGCTGCACTCTAGTGTTGGTACATTAATTCACGATTATATTATAACGCATTCCAGTGCTGGATACATAATAACGATCATTATATCTGGTGAGTTGTACATGCGTAGTAATGAAATAAGCATGCTATTATGTTTGAGCTTGCATGAAACAGTAAGCAAAAGCAAGATCTTCATCCAACATGAATTGGGAAAAAGTACCATAACTACACCCTCATCCAATATGAACTGGGAAAAAGTACCATAACAACATCCACATCCAACATGAATTGGGAAAAACTGCCATAACAACATCCACATCCAACATGAATTGGGAAAAAGTGCCATAACAACATCCTCATCCAACATGAATTGGGAAAAAAATGCCATAACAACATCCTCATCCTACATGAATTGGGAAAAAGTGCCATAACAACATCCTCATCCAACATGATTTGGGAAAAAGTGCCATAATAACATCCTCTCCTATATGTATTGGAACAAATTAGGGCAGCCAGATCAACCT
>JAECUM010050034.1:0-15537 GCA_016617855.1 Megalonaias nervosa | reverse complement strand
GCTCAGTTTAACGATAATAAGAGATACTTGTTTAATGTCGTAAGATATTTTCAGCAAATATGCTTTTAGTGTTCCAGTTTCAGATAAGACAGGAACGTCAATAACTGCCGCGCTAAAACAGGTTATTGTTAGTACAGAAAGAAAACCAAATAGAATCTGGACTGATCATGGAGCAGAATTTTTTAATAAAAAGTTCGAGCAGTTTTTGCTCCAAAATAATATCAAAAAGTGTGTTACAGGAAACAAAGGTAAAATCGTTGTTGTCACGCGATTTAATCGCACGCTAAATGAAAAAATACATAAACATCTGGCAGCTAAAAACACAAACAGGTATGTTGATAAGCTTCTGCAGATAGTTGACGAATATAATTACACAAAGCACCAAACCACCAAAATGTCGCCAAATGACGCAATTAAAAATCCAACATTAGCAAATGAAAACATGTATCGCAGACATAAATTTAAAGTGGGTGATAAAGTTAGAATTTCTCTGATGAAAAAAACATTTGAAAAAGGATTTACCCCAAACTGGAGTGAAGAAGTACTTGACATTGATAAAGTACTTTTAACAATACCTGTAACATACTCGTTAAAAGATTTATTAGGTGAACCTATAACTGGCTGTTTTTACGAGCAGGAACTTCAGAAAACTTCCCAAGATGTTTTCGCTATCAAAAAAGTTATTAGGAAAAAAGGCAATAAAAGTTTATGTAAGTGGCGCGGGTATGGCAATAAATTTAATAGTTGGATGCCAACTAAGTTGATCCAATAATGTTATTATAAATTTGTTCGTACTTACGTTTGACAGATTTACATTTGATAGTTTTACATAATGAAATTAAATGTAATTTTCTTGCATCATCAACTGGCATTAAATTAAATATTTTAGCAAAAATAAAATCGTATTTTATACTCCTTTGCTGGCCAGTTATTTTTAGATTTAAAAACAGTTTGATAAGCTGCCAAAATATTTGTTGTTCGGCAACAGTAAAATTAAATTTTATTATTTTTTTACCAATGTGATACTCAACATTATATCATCCAGTTGTCAGTCTGTTGTAATTTTTTCTGTCGGCGACGGCGGCTATCTCATCTTCATCGTCATTATTAAATAAAATATCATCTTCGCTATAGCTAGCAAATTTGTCTATTACATCGTTAGTGATTGTAATATTGTCTGCGACTTTGTCGCTGGTGATATAATCTTCCGCGTATATATCAGCAAGTTGTTTCATTAAATCCATATTATAATGTACTTTTACCTAATTTATAATAATAATGACCTGCGAAGTAAAATATCAACAAAAAGTTAACATATTAAATTATAAGGAACTGGCTGAGGCAGTTAGAAAATGTTTGTCAGGTTATAATGCTTATTCTGTTGACGTTATTGTAATGCAAGGCGAAAATGATAGGATATTGCTAACAGCAGCAGAAAAAAATAAACTTAACGATAGCGCAATAATGACGCTGAAATTTGATAAAGATGATATTATAGTGTTTGCACATAATTGCTTAACTAAAACTGAGCGAGCAAATATATTTAATCATCGTATCTAAAGATAATCCAAGCATCGTATTCGCTTGAAAAAGCTGATCTTATTATTCTATCGGCAACAAATTTTACTACCCTGGGATTTATCTTGTTGTAATGAGCAGCAGATGAGATTGAAGGAAATTTGATTTCCTCATCTGTTTCAAGATTAAATGAAACAACAGGTTTTACCAGACATCTAAAATTAATACCACCACCTCGTCCTTTTCTCACATTTTCCTGCTGGGTAACTAGTTCTAAATTTTCCATTCCATTGTCAGTCTTTACGTTATTGATGTGATTAATAACCAAACCATTAGGTATAGGTCCGTTAAACGTCTCATAAACAAAACAATGGCTAAGATAACTAACTTTATCGGTTAGTGTTCCTCTGACAGTTACCCTGAAATACCCCATATTATTCATAAAACCAACAACTTTTTAGTTTTTCTTTTTCGAATATTTCCCTTATCATTTGCCTCGTATAAATCAAATACCGGATGCGGCTGAAATTCGTTTTGTAAAGATAAGTTTTCAATATTGTCATCAGTGACCGCGCCGTTAACATGATATACACGTTGTCCTTCTGGAATTTCGTCACAGAACAAGGTGTAAATAAAATCTTTCTTTAATATTTCCGTTCTCTCAGCATTATCACCTTTAACACTAATCTTATAACCTGCTGGTGTTGCTTCACCAACAGATTTTTTAGATTTTATGTTAATAACCGAACCAAGTGCATTACCAGCATACAAGTTGTACTTGAGGTGAACGTAATAATACTCTTGCTCGTTTGCGTTTGTCATATTTTGTTTCATTATACTATAAGCATTTTATATTTCTAATTGATTTTTCAACTAGTGTGCGGTGAGTTATCGATCGAACAATTACTTAGAGATATAATATTACACTATATATAACAATGCTGAAATTATGTGATATAGCCAAAAAGAGCCTAATGGGAGAACCTGAAAAAATAGCGACTGCTTTTACAGGATTTGACAACAGTTATCGGTTTGATAAACAAATCGTACTGGTAAATTTCACTGCAACAAATCTCTATCATTTGCTAGAGCCAACTGTAAAGTGTGAACTTCAAAAACATAAGGGTCTGAGAATATTAGTGCAATATCACGTTATATTTTCAAAGCTACTTGGGTTAGACGAGGAAATTGCAGACCCTTACATTAATGCAAAATCAAGGCGTGTTTTGCTTGGAACTGATCTTTTGTCACTAGCTAATGAAATACACCAGGAAATTTGGAAAAAGATAGAAGAATTTACCGAATCGGGTTCGGGTTGGAAGTTTGAAATTATTACTGAAATTTTATTTCACACAATAAAATATAACGTATCACGCAGTAGTTCGTATACTGACCTACCACAAAAAATAAAAAATACAAAATGCTGTATAAACATAAAGAACGTCGATAACATGTTTTCAGCGGGCTATTCTTTCTGTGCTATTTCCAGCAGAACAAAATGCTGATTGCGTTGACAAGTATTTTAGTCACGTATCAAAATTAAATTTTAATGGCATCGACTTTCCAGTTGCAGAAAATCAAATACCAAAGTTTGAAAAGCAAAATAATGTTTTAATAAATGTTTTCGGACTGGATGAAAAAGAAAACGTCTATCCAAGATATATTTCAGAAAAAGCTTCACAATTGACAATAAACTTGCTGTTTTATAAGAATCATTACATTTGGATTAAAAACTTTAACGGACTCGTTGGCAGACAGTATAGCAAACAAAACAATAAAAAGTTCTTCTGTTATCGTTGCTTGCATGGTTGCTCTGACAATGAAACATTACAAAAGCATTTGCATTACTGTAGTGATGCACAACGAATAACAATGCTGTCCAAAGAAAATAATTTATTACAGTTTGTCAATAATAAGCATAAACTAAAAATTCCCTTCGTTATATACGCTGATTTCGAATGCTTACTTCAGCCTGTACTTGGCATAGAAAATAATCCTAACAAATCGAGTACAAGAAAAACTCATAATCATGTTCCATGCGGAGTGGCATACAAGGTAGTTTGTTGTGCTGATTTGAGCTTATCCAAACCAATCAAATTATATCGCGGTAAAAATCCAGCTGTTTGGCTTCTCAAGCAGTTAATTAGCGAAGTTCATGATATATTTAATCGATTAAAAATAATAACTCCAATAACAATAACTCCAATGATAAAACTGACATCTCAACAAGAATCTGATCACAAACAAGCGGAATTTTGTCATATTTGTGAAAAAGCTTTTGACTCGCCTGATAATAAAAAAGTATGTGACCATTGTCATCTAACAGGACAGTATCGTGGAGCGGCTCATGATAAGTGTAATTTAAAATTTCACGCTCCAGATTTTATTCCAGTTGTTCTTCACAATTTCAGAGGATATGATAGTCACATTATTGTAGAAGCTTTTGGTGATCCTGAAATAAAATCTCGTTTAAAACTCGATAACATGATTAAGTGTATTCCAAATAATTTTGAAAAGTATATGTCAGTTACTTTAGGTAAGTTGTGTTTTATTGACAGCCTACAGTTTATGGCAACATCATTAGATGAGCTAGTGAAAGTTTGTAGCGAGTTTAATAACCTACGAGACTGTTTTGGAGATAAATTTAATCTACTGACGACAAAAGGAGTATTTCTGTACGAGTATCTCGATGATTGGAGTAAATCTGATGAAACGTCTTTACCTGACAAGGATAAATTTTATTTGCAACTTAAAAATGAAAACATAACTGATAACGAGTATAAGTATGCATAAGATATTTGGAAAGAATCTGATTGCAAGACGTTTGGTGATTATCATGATTTGTACTTGAAAACTGATGTGTTATTGCTGGCGGACGTATCTGAAAGTTTTCAAAAAGTTAGTTATAACAATTACAGACTTGATCCTTGTTGGTATTACTCTTCCCCTGGGTTATCTTGGTACGCTCTGTTAAAGTTTAGTAAAGTAAGGTTAGAATTACTGACTGACGTTGATATGTTCAATTTTATCGAAAAAGGTATCAGAAGCGGTATTAGCATTATAACAAAGAAATATTCCGAAGCAAACAACAAATACCTGAAAGAGTACAATCCTAAGCTTCCTTCGAAGTATATAATTTATCTAGAATGTAATAATTTGTACGGTTATTCTATGGCAGAACCAATGCCCATTGGTGGATTTCGTTGGATTACGACCGACCAATTTCTATCGGAGACGGAAAAAAAGATACCTGACGATGTCTCCTATTTCGTTAAAGTTGATCTCTATTATCCTGTTTCGTTACATGATTTACATAACGATTATCCGTTTTGTGCGGAGTCAATGATAATAGATTATAGTATGTTATCTCAAGAACAAACAAGCGATAGCATCACCAAGACAAAATTCTATGGTAAAAAAACTAGTACCAAACTTACTTGATAAGAAAAATTATGTTTTGCATTACAGAGTTTTAAAACAAGCAGTAGATGCTGGCCTTGTTTTGAGAAAAGTTAACAGAGTTTTAAAGTTTAATCAGTCACCTTGGATGAAAGGTTATATTAACTTAAACACTTCGAGAAGAGCTGTAGCGAAAACCGATTTTGAAAAGAACTTCTTTAAGCTTATGAACAACTCCGTTTTTGGTAAGATGATGGAAAATATTAGAAAACGTGTAAATATCGAGCTAGTTAATGATATCTACCGCAGGAATAAACTTGTGTTAGACGATGATTTTGTCAGCATGAAATTTTTTAATGAAAACCTTGTCGCGATACAAAGAAGAAAAACAAATCTAAAACTAAATAAGCCAATTTACGTTGAAGCTTCCGTGTTAGATTTATTGAAGTGGCTCATGTACGATTTTCATTACAATTTTGTTAAAAACCAGTGGCTGTCAAGTAGACTATTGTTTACTGATACCAACTCGCTCGTGTGTGAAATCAAATGCGAGGACGTCTATCAGGATATATAAGATAATTGACATCCGTTTGATTTTTCTGATTATCCTCGTGACAGTAAATTTCATGACGACATAAATAAAAAGGTTACTGGTAAGTTCAAGGATGAAATGAACTCGAGCATCATCAAATACTTTATTGGATTGCGCAGTAAAATGTATGCCGTATTGCTAAACAATAATAAAATAACAAAAAAAGCAAAAGGTCTGCCTCGCGATTTTGTTAAAAAGTTTATGAAATCTGATGATTACAAGTATGCACTTGACGGTGGCGTTAGTTTTATAAGAGCAATGGCTATTCGAACAAATCATCATAAACTCGAAACAGATGTCATTATCAAACGCGGTTTAAGTAATTTTGATACAAACGTTATTGCGAAAATGGAGTAGATACATTTGCACTTGGGTATTGTTGTGATAATAGATCTATACTCGATATTATATTCGATGGCTAGGGTATGTAATTTTGTGTGAACAATAAAAATAATGTTTGAAAATTTGACAGTGACAAATAGCTACAATAGCAAGATCAAATATCTAATGATAGACGGCAAACAGTTGACAGTTGAAATTAATAATGAAATATCAGGTATATGTTTTGCCGCAGCTCGTGACAAGCTAAATCTTTCACTTATCAGATCTGGTGACAGCGAGTATTTCAATTACCTTGAACAACTAAGCCAGAAGTTATCAGCAGGATTTAAAAACTTTCATGATCCAATCAGTCAACAAAAATATACTAAACTTACCATCGATCTCAATCGGTCAAAAGTATATTTTATCGACAAAAAATATCCTCTTAACAAGCTGCAAATAAAAGATTTGTTCCAATGTCGTCGCTGTGTGAGCGGCAAAGTAAAATTCTGTCTCTATTATCGTGATGATGAAATATTTCTAATATCAATGGTTGAAACATTGATAATTGGTGATGAGGTCTAAACTTTCACTTACCTTCTTACTCCAGCGAATAAATCCTACACGTAATTCATATTTGTTTGAAGGGGGTAGAGGTCCTGAGCTAGAAATCTCCTAACTAAAAACTGTAAGTCGTTTTGGGATAGGGGTTGGTGGGTTTCCGAGATGGTAATTTATATTTGTTTGGAGGGTCTCCGAGATGGTAATTTATATTTGTTTGGAGATGGGTAAAGGTCTTGGATTATATTTGAGGTAGAAATCTCCTAGATAAAAACTGTAAGTCGTTTTGGGATAGGGATTGGAGGGTCTCCGAGATGGTAATTTATACTTGTTTGGAGAGTGGGGAGAGGTCTTTGAAGTAGAAGTCTCCATTTCCCTTACTACTACTTACCGCTGGTTCCAAGCAACGGTATTGCCACAGACTCTAGTTTATTCTCCTCTGCTGTCTTCAGGATATTAAGTACTGCCAATGAAAGAGATGCTTCAAACTTTCTTGGATCTTTAACAGCTTGTTTATCCCAATGAGGAGAAATTGTATGAAGAACAAACTTGCAGTGTAAATGTCTAACACGAGTAGCAACTACACTACACAAATCCAAGGGTGTCTTTGAACGAGCTATTTCAAATTCATTTCTATCAAACCCATCACCAGCTACTTTTCTTATGGCTCCTGCAATAGCACCTTTGCCAGAGAGATATGGGTCTTCAGTACTGACTATAGCATCAACTGATATAGCTGTAATGTCAGCATATGCAGCATATATCTGTAATCGTCTCCCAAACACTGTGAAGAATGGAAATTGTGTAGGTATCCCCTCTGAAGACATCACTAAATTTGGGATGGTTCCCTCCATCTTAAGTAAAAATCCTGAACCTGACTGTTGTGTCTCAAGGTGGGCTGAATTGTCAGGCTCTTTTGTCTTCTGGGGTTTTATGACCATCTCCATCTCACAGCCAGCAACAGGCTGTATCCTGATTGTCTCCAATTTCTGCCCTGTATTCCCCTGATTCAGCGCAGAAGATCCTGAATGACTGGTCTTGTCCTGATCAGCAGTATTCTGCAGCAAAGTTTTCTTCATATATTGGTGATTCATTAACTCTCCTTGTTGTATAGATAAAGTGTTAGCAAGGGAAGTGAATCTCCTGGATACTGCTGAATCTGATACATCCATTGTTTGGTTTTTGGTTAGTGGAATACTAAAGGTCATTTTATCTAGAGAAGATGGTGAATTTTGTGACAGAGGAACATCAGTAAAGCATTTCCTAGGCAATTCTGAAAATGCCCTCTGTATCACATCTACAGTTTTTTGATTGATATCCACAAAGTGGACCTCCTCCAAATGTCTGGCCTCTCTCGGTGTCTCCTTACTGAATGATATAACTGCTTGGCAATATTCTTGTGCGCATTTCTCAAGTGGAACTCGGAATAAACCTGGAAGGAAACTGTAGTATCAGCATAGTTATAGGTATAGTGAAATCCTTATCAGCATTTAATCTTTATCACAAAGTGCTAAAACTGAACAAAGGAAAATATTTCAAAGGTAGAAAACAGTTTTACATTAAGACCAACTTTCCAAACATCAAAACTTAAGACACAAATTCCTCTAATTTGAGAGCATTTTAAAAACAAAAATCATTATTGGTTCTGTATTCACGATGATGTCTGATTAGAACTATTCTTCTCAAGGATCCAAATGTTTTGCTATTGAACAATAAAGTTAACTTGTGATGAAACTGATGTTCTTGTACTTTAAATTCTAAGACCCACCCCACCCTATCCTACCATAGAGCTGCTGAAACCAGTGCTGCTATTAACTGGGCACCCAACTTTATGAATGAAATTAAAAATGAAAATCTTTCCTTTAAATCTGTGTTATAAAATATTCCATTTTTAACAGATGCATGTCTAGAATAACATGATTTGTTATCCACACCCTCCAATGTCCTCAAATTTTGCATTCAGAACCATTTTTTATCTTCTAACCCTAGTAAAACATTTCCACCAAATATGATTAGCCTCATGCAGAGTAGACTGAACTAAGGTTACAAATTGGAAAAGTCAAATGCATTTATACATAGATGGGTTACACATAAATCATCACAACCTATCAATATTACTGCAGATATAACCATGCTATTCATATAATTTTTACATGTTAATTCTTGCATTCTGAACCAATCAATTACTTCAGAACAACAAACTTTATCAATATCATTTTCTTTGCTTCAAAATTTATATTTGTCTCACATTATTGCATGCTGCAGAAGTATTTGTTCAACATCAGTAAATCAAAAGTGTTGAAAATTAAATGAATAGTGAACAATTTGCTAGTGTGCACTGTATATTTACCCTATCCCTACCTCCAAGCTGGAGAATAGTCTAATGTGAAAAAGTATATAACTCTTCTGAATACAGTGCAAGTAGAAATCACTGGTCAATATGTGTATCTTCTCCTGATGACCATACTATGCACAAAGTTATATAGCAATCCCAAAAAAACTGTTAAGGATTATTGCATTCATATGCTTCTGTATATCTTGCATCCAGCTATAAGTCAAACAGGGCAAAAACTACAACATCACAGGAGCAAAAAGATTTGACAATACGCACATCTTTAAATAATGACCATAATATGTACAAAGTTTGATAGTGATTCATGAAAAACTGCAAGGCAAAGTTGTGCTTACAAGAGTCTATATTTACACTGCATTCAGCTGCTGGACGGAAATGTTATTAATTGCAATAAAAATGATAAGCACACAAAAAAAAATTTGTTGATTAAGGAAGTCTTAAGGTAATGTTCATACCATGTACAAAGAGTCATGGTGATCCACTGAAATGTCTGTTACTAGCTGCACTCACAATATTCTGTTATGAATAATTTAATTCCAACTCTAAGAAAGAAATCAGAGAAACAGCTCTGGGTGGCTGAGTGGCATAAGGCGCTCACCTTTACAGATCACTGACATCTTATCTCTGTCCACATGGGCTTGAGTCTCAGTTTGGACAATGTGTGTATGTGAGAAAGCTTACCAGCAGCTTCCTGTGAATTGGTGGTTCTTGATGGGATTTCTTCAACCAAATGTATCATGTGCTGAAAAATGGCATTAAAACCGTAAACCAAAAATCACAGAAACAAAAGTGATTTGCTGTTATATACAGCTTCAGATGATGACCATAATATATACCAAGTTTCACAGTAATCCATCAACAAGAATCCCTTGAGGGGACTGATGCTCTACTGGCCAAAAAGAGTTTCTAGGAAGTCACGACAAGACCATTTATTCCATTCAATTGAAGAGTCTTGTCTGACATTCTTCAGCAATAGCAAGATTTTCAAATTAGGTGCTGTGGTGACCATACTGGATGTTGGACTGACACCATTTTCATTTAGGACCAAGTAGACATTATTAGATGTCCTTTGGTGAAAACCCCATGTCAGTATAACCATTCATTTAGGCAGAGTAGTGACAAGATTTTCAAGATTGGAACCATTTTCATTTAGGACTAACCAGGTATCATAAGAAGTCTGTTGGTGAAAACCTCATGTTGATATGGCTACCCATTTGGGATGTATATAGATTACTATATTTTCAAGATGGCCATATGGTGGCCACACTAAGGGTCAGTTTGCATCATTTTCATTTAATACCAACTAGGCACCATAAGAACTCTTCTGATGAAAAGCTCATGCCAAAATGACTTTCCATTTAAGAGATGTAGCAAAAACAAGATTTTCTAGATGCAAACCATGATGGATATCAGATTTGCACCATTTTTAATTTAGGACCAAAAAGACATTTTAAGAAGTTTATTAGTGGTTATATGGCTATTTTGGAGGAGTAAGAATAATAAGATTTCAAGATGGCTGCCATATTGGTTATCACACCTACACCATTTCCATATAGGACCGATTAGACATCAGAAGTCTTGTTTTAAAACCAAAATGTTGTTATGACTAGCCATCTTGCAGTAAAGAGAACATTCTGAAGATGACATTGTGGCTGCCATATTACAGGCCAGATGCTATTTTGGAGGAGTAAGAATAATAAGATTTCAAGATGGCTGCCATATTGGTTATCACACCTACACCATTTCCATATAGGACCGACTAGACATCAGAAGTCTTGTTTTAAAACCAAAATGTTGTTATGACTAGCCATCTTGCAGTAAAGAGAACATTTTGAAGATGGCATTGTGGCTGCCATATTGCAGGCCAGATTGACACCATTTTTATTAAGACCAATTAGACATGATAAGAATTCTTTCAGTGAAAACACTGTGCTGATATGACCATTCATTCAGGAGAAGTAGTGATAACAAGATTTTCAAGATGGCCACTGTGGCAGACATACTGGATGTCTGAGAGGCACCATTTTCATTTAGAACCAACAAGACTTCAAATAATAAGTCTTTTGGTGAAAGCCTCAACCTGGAGGAGGAGATTTTCAAACTGGATACCATGGCATCCCTATTGGTAATGAAAACTGCATGATTTTCATTTAATAGCAACCAGACATCCAAAGAGTTCTGGTGAAACTCCATGTCATTATAATTTTCTGTTCAGGAGGAGTAAAAATAATTTGATTTTCATGCCGGCTGCCACTGTGGCCATATTGGATATTAGATCAGCATCTTTTTCATTTTGGAGCAACGATAAATCATAAGGAATCTTTTGGAAAAAGTACCATGTTGGTATGACAACCAATTCAATTTCCACATGATATTAAATCAGCTCAATGCATCTCATCCTTCCACAAAAAGGAGTTATTGATGGATGAAATCATAAAAATAATTGCGTACTTATTCAAGTACATTATACACCACCCACATCCTGTGCTTCATTTTCATTTAAGGAGCAATGTAGCATTTATGTGAATAGTTTTTTTATATACTATATATTTGCTTGTGTGAGTGTGGGTGTGAACATATTATTATTAGCTTGTATCTTATATGTACATAATAGAGGGCCTCAAGTTAGTTTCTCATTTGTAACTAATTGAGTCACGCTCTGAAAATAGTCTTTATTATTATTACAGTATAAAGAAGAATTTTGTGTTGATTGTGGTAAGTTCCATTTTGAACTTGCTGCCCAGGAGAAAAAGGAGAACATTCGCTAAAAAGAAACAATAAATTGAAAAATGGAGTATGCATAAACTTTAATTCCTATTATCTCATAATTAAATTGAAAAATCATTTTCTGTCCAATATAAGCTGTGTTTTAACTCTTTAAGATGATCTGTCCCTTACACATCACATTTGTTTCAGCCCATATCTAAATTATACAATGTCTTCTAAAGAAATAAAAGGAATACATTTGTCCCAAATAGATATATCATGGATCAATCAAAGAAACAAATCCAGCAGCAGGCAGGGTGAACCCTACAAATTGGTTTCGAGCAAATTTCATAAAAATAAAGGTTCCTACAGGGGCTGAAAAATAATGTCAATAACTCTAAACCAAACCTCCTAACTTTTATTATTACCATATAGTTTGAAAAACGGATAATAAATCGTTTGGATTAGCTCATTTTTGTTATTTTATTTTTGACTTTTTGTTTTTTATGTCATAATGCATTTAGTTTACTCGCCGGGTCACTCAATTTGTGTCGGCCACTCTGCCTGCTGCTATAAATTAACCAAAGATTTTATCCAGACCTATACGATATCTGGATCTTGGATCATGTAAATTTATTGTAATAAATCCAAACAGAATAGCTTGTGCTTGAGCAAAAAAGTTTTTGAACTTCATCATATCCATATCCCCTGAACACCAAGTATAATAAATATTCTGTAAAGTATAATTATCTACTCTATTAAATAAAACTAAAATATTGCAGTTGTCTCTGATCACCTTCGGTATATGTACGTATCGTTGAGTGACGTATATAATGTCTGCATTTTTATGTCTACCTTTGGAAAATATCGTAGCTTGATTTGTTTGTTTATCCATCATCACATCATCATATACTACTAAATTATTAATAAATCTATCTAGGTCATCTATGGACGGTGCTTCATTAATATCGGTAATAAAGTCAACAACATCATTACCTTCTTCATTAATTAATTTCGCTTTTTCATTAAAATCCTTGAGTACATCATAGCATTGTTGATCATCTGCAGTTGGTGCTACTAAATACAGCTTGTCCCATCTCAACCATCTCATTATTAAATTTAGTAATAGTTGTGTTTTACCTGATCCAGATGGACCTATTATAATCATCCTTATCGAATTTGGTAATGCTGGATGATGTTTTACTGGTTCCTGTTTTCGTGTCGCCGAAAAGTCAATTATATCCATATAGTAAATAATATGAGTCTATATTGTGTTCGGTGTAAAATTCCTACACCCACTGCTGAACTAACGACAATAACAACGAAGAATAAACGACGTGCTCTGACAGGCAAATGCGTTAAATGTGGCACGAAGAAATACAAATTTGTCAAAATAAAGACAGGTGGAGATATTGCCGCTTTATTAGGAAAATTACCAGGAACTCCATGGGCTAAATACCCCGGTGAGAAACATCTTCCTGGATATAATTATTGTGGTCCTGGAACTCGACTTGATATCCGACTTGATGATCAAGATCAGCCAAGATCAGGAGAGTATCCAATAAATAAGATTGATCAAGCGTGTCATGTTCATGACATTGCGTATAAAAGTAAAGATTTACAACAACGGCATCTCGCAGATGTAAAATTAATTCACGCGTTAAATTCTATACCTAATAAATCTGTCAGAGAAAAACTCGCTAGTTTTCTAGTAAAATCTGCCATGAAAGGTAAAATAATGTTAGGGGCTGGTAATTAATTATATAACTATTATAATGGAATCCATTTGTTATAGCCCAAGAGGATATTGGAGAGGTAGATCAGCTATTATTAAATTATCTGAAGCAGCAAAAGTCTCACGTTCTGTTGCTGCAGCGTGGTTAGCACGACAGGCAATATGGCAAATTTATCTACCACCACCTAAAAAAATTCAGTACGCACATTCTGATGTCAGCGTCCCTAATGAGGTTCATCAAGCAGATATTTTATTTTTACCACATGACACCATTAAAATTGGTAAACGTCAATCACGCACATACAAATACGCATTAACTGTCGTTGACGTTGCAAGTAGATATAAAGAAGCGGAACCATTATCAACAAAGACAGCATCTGAAGTTGCATCTGCATTTGAACGAATTTATCAGCGAGGACCTTTGCGATGGCCACAGTTATTACAGGTTGATCCTGGCAAAGAATTTCTTGGTACAGTATTATCGTTGATGAAAAAACATAACGTTAAAATCAGACGAGGACATACTGAAATTCATCGTGATCAGGCAGTTGTTGAACGATTTAATCGAACACTTGCTGAGCGGTTATTTGGATACCAATACGCAAAAGAAATATCTACTGACTTTAAGTCCGGTGAGAGATCTCGTGAATGGGTTGCAAGGTTACCAAGTGTGATAGCTGCATTAAATAACGAAATTACTCGTTCAACTTCCATGAAACCTTCTAATGCGATTACAAAAAATATATACCCCGTAGCGATGACAGACAACAACCTCAACCAGTATTAGGTAATGTAACTGTAAGATATTTATATGAACCTGGCGAACTTGAAGGTGGTAAAAAAAAGAGCAACCGATCCTATCTGGAGCGTGACTACACATACAATTTCTAGCGTGGTAAGATCTACTGGTAGACCTCCAATCTACAGATTAGATTCTACTGCCCCTCAACGTGGATTTGTACGTGAACAATTACAGGTAATTCCTAAAGACACACAATTACCACCACATACAATTACATAACCAAAACCTCTACGTCGATTGCATTCAAGACAGGTCAGCATCACATTATTACGTGTATGACCAAGATCACTATTAATTCTGTCTACGGTAAATTGTCTTGGATTATTATTCGAATATTGCCATAACATATTACAGTTACAGCTTGCACAATGATTATTCTGTCGTTGTTTTAGTATTATAATAAATTCAGTATCAATATCAAAGTCACTATTATTTTTTTTGTCACATTGCTTATAACCAGATAGTTTTTTCTTATTACGTCATTATTAACAGTTTGATCATTATTTTCTGTAAAATTCATAATAACCCTATGTAGTTGAGATATTCTTCTGACTCTAGAAACTGCGAGATAGACTAAATTTGACCATTCGATCCGATCATCTATAATCCAGATATTTGTATCAGAAATAGTTAATCCTTGTGAAGAATGGATAGTTATAGCGTATCCTAACATCCACGGTGATTTATTCATACTCAGCGCATTCTCAACAACATTAATATCGACTAAAATAATATCGTTCAAGACAAGATTCTGTATTCCACCACCAGGAATTTCAGCATCAATATTCTGTCGTCGAGTATCTGCTGGGCGATAACACAAAGGTACAGGTAGCTCTGAAAACCTTTTTTTTATGTAACAGAAATAATTTATCCTGTAGTTCATCACGAACTATCTTTCTACTTGCAACTATTAAATCAGCGGGATTCCATAAACTCAGAAAATCGTTCATTGCAGTCTCTGGAATTACTTTACGCATGATTTCACATTGTACTCTGTCTGGTTGTAGTCTGATTGATCTTTTAAATTCCTTCAGCAGTTCGTCAATAGCTCTATGGTCTTCATTTATTTCTTCATAATAATCTACGTTATTATTCAGCCATTCATGTGGAGACTGTCCAATACAGGGTGGTGGTTGACCTTGATCACCACACATTATCACAGCAGTATTCTTTGTCAATAACCAATCAAGAAATGTTTTTAATATTTCTAATGACACCGTGCATATCTCATCCCATATAATATATTTAGGTATATATTTCTCACCCATTCGTTCAGGAGTCCATGTGTCTCCACACCATCTAAAGAAACTATGATATGTACATGATTTTACTCCTCGTTCTTTTATTTCTCTGGCTAATTTATGTGTTGGTGTCAAAACAATTATATCTGAATTATTATTCATGAATAATTTAATCACACGTGTTGTTTTACCTGAACCACCGCATCCGTTAAGATAAACAATCTTATGTCTAGCCACAGGATCATATACAGATGGTGCTGATGACTTTAATACTTGATTATTATTTTTGTAATATATTTCCTTAATTTC
>JAECUM010050033.1:0-14051 GCA_016617855.1 Megalonaias nervosa | reverse complement strand
AAAAAAAAAGCGGAGACCTACTTGTTGGTCTAGCGTGACCCCAGCCTCCGCTCAGTTCGACTTTAATTTATAGTAGCGATAAGGTGATTTCGTGTTGTCAAGAGATTTCATCGTACTTTATTGATAAAACGTCAGACTCCTTTGATTTGACGAACTTAAGCATTTACTTTCACCTTTTCAGAAATATACTTCATTCATAGTGATATCTCTCTTTTCTTTGGAAAAATATGTTATTTTAACAATGTATGGGTAAGAAATGACAATAGAAATTCCATCATATTTTCCTTCACAAGATTTCATCCAGACGACCCTTTGTCATAAGGATAGTGTAGTACAGTGGTTCCCAAAGTTGGCGGTACCGCCCCCTAAGGGATCGGTGGGATTACCGATGGGGTCGCTGATGCTGAAAAATGCTTTTTACGGGGTAAGGTAGGGGGCGCTGAGGATAACTAAAGGGGGCGGTGGCCTGAAAACGTTTGGGAACCACTGGTGTTGTACGTCACCCATTTTGCATCTTCGCTGGCCAAGGTTCCGATATGTTAACCCTATCTACACCTTGGCCTATCGAACATATATTTCTTTGCTTCGGGTTGGTGAATTTCATTCAGTGCTGCGGTAAGCTACCGCATCCAGTCAAAATTAAGTTGTTCAAATTTGAAAACTGTTGCTACATGTTCGAGACAAGGGAATGAGACAGGTTGAATTGACTCAAAATAAGCACTTTTGCACTGCTTGACGTGTTCGTACAAATACCTTTCATTCAAAACATGTAATGGCTTCTCTCTGGTACCTAGCCATACTTTCGATGTTAAACTTACAAAGTATCCTTTTGAGGTCAATTGGCTATACCGTTTTCGGCCGACGTACAATGCACCGCTGTTACACGCTGTTGGTTAGTTGGCATTACATACTAAGGGAGGTAAGTCATACAATTCAATAGATGTCACTGGGTCAAAGCACTAAAATATCTGTTAGATCCGCCAAGATGTTTATAGGATTAACATATCGGAACCTTGGCTAGCGAAGATGCCTATTTTGATGCACCTCATAGGAGTCTGTTTTGTTTTTCCCGTGACACTATCTTACACATGATCCGGTGAAAACAGTATATTGCAGAGCAACATGAACAGCACTCAGAAAATTAAAGTTTATAGGGGAAAAATGACACTGAAATAAATTATTTAGAATTTTTAAAGTTTTTCTTATATTTTATCATAATCTTTATTTAGGAACAGATTTTGTCGCAAAAGCTAAAATAATCAAATGGGGGGGGGGGTATCATGTTTATAATCATGATACAAATATTTACTTATGATTTAAAAAAATAAATTTATTATATGACTATTTTCCAATACTTAATTGGTATTCTTAATGTACAGAACCTAGTCTTTGAATGTACAATTTTTTCTAGAACTTCAAAATTGGTTTGTATCCTTCACAACTTATGTCTCTAAAGGTGCAGATAATCAGAGACAGAAGACATCATGCTACAGGTGACGGTTTTATTTTCCTTTATTTTAACTATTATCATTATCAAACCTATTTATAAATAATACACTGGTCAAAATATCAAGATTTTCTTTAAGGCTGGTTGAAAATTTACTATGAAGGTAAAAGTTCTTATTTATCAGATAGAAAGTCCTCCTACAATCTTTTGAATTAAGAAATAATAATCATTTTGTTATGAAATATGTCATAACAGTAAGCTTCATGTAAGTTTCCACAAATTGTAATAAAATAATCAAAAGTATTTGCCGACATTAAATTATATATTTACTTTAACTATTTTAATAATATGAATTAAACCGACTTTCACCGTCCGTTCTGGAGATTATCTCAGTTTCGGAACCACATACCACATCCGTTCCAGAACGGAACCATCAGCCTTTTATGTTACAATTCCAACAAAGTACGACCAATTGACGAGTGCTATAACTGTGCGAAAATATTTCTTATTGAAATAGCTCCAATCATATTATATTTTGCTCTAGATCCCCCCCCCCCCCCCAAAAAAATCATTATTCCTGTGTGTACACGGATATATACTCCAAGAACAAGTAAATACGTATGTATTTCGGTTTTTCAGTGTATTTCGGTGTTTATAGCAACCCCTCAAAATAGGGGTAGCGTGTGTAGTGACATCAGGAAATTTCTAATTCATGACTAACTTGGAAATTTATATTTTCTGTCGTGAAAATATGGGAAGTGTTGTTATTACTAGTGCAGTCATATGCTACATGGAATAGCATGTGCACTGATGAATGAGCAACTCTGACTGGTAAGTACAGGAGTTTACAATTGCAGTCGCCTTATTATATTTGATTCAACTGGGGCTTATTATGGATGTTCGACGAAGTTAGAAGAAACCAGTTTGACATAACACATTTCTGGTTTTTGCCGGCTTTGCAGTAGCACTTAAGAGCGAGTTTGGCTTTGTGTGGCGAGTGACATGTATTGCCTATGTGTCTGGAGTATCAAAGCTCGGCTTGTGCGTGTGTGTGTGTGTGTGTGTGTGTGTGTGTGTGTGTGCATGTCGCAAACTGTTTTATATGGTGTTGTCAAAGTTGGAGAGACCTTACGTTGCTTTATGAGTTAATTTCTTTTTGTTGTAGATCAGTTGTTGGATTTTATAACATCTCCATCAGCATAAGACATCAAGGTTCTTTTTTTTTTTTTTTTTTAAAAGTAGTTCCTAGCGCGTGTACACCATGACTGTGACGACAGGTCTGAGATAAACGGACTGAGATAGAGAAAGTACAGTTAGCAAACAGACAGATTTCTCTGTCGCATGGGTGAGAATTATAGAATCTGTGGTGGGGTTTGGACCGAGACAAGGAAATCCCAGTCAAGGGGTTGCATTATTTGTCCCAGCACTAGGTTTCCGACCAGTAGGGTAATTCCGACTGTGGATGTACCTCCCGCTGTTTACAACAAAGATATGCAAATTACTTGATGTGTTCTTTGTTTTCATTTGTGCACATGCGTATGCAAATTAGTAAAGATGTTTCCAGGAGGGCATCGGGTGACAAAATGACGTAATAGCCTCAGTATTCTCTCTTCCGCACGAGTTCAGAAGCGGCGTTCATAATTTTAACAAAAATAATTATTCAGGATCCTAATCAGGCATCAGTCAACCAAGATTTGTATAGCTTTCAATAACATAATAATTATGCTATCGTAGCTTTAAAATAATGCTTTAAAGGTCTCTCTTAAAAAAAGTAAAAATTACACCAGTTTAATAACGAATAGCAATATTATGTATTTAATTTTCTGTATAGTGGTCGGATTTACCCCAGGCTATTTTTCATAAGAGGGCAATTCCGACCAAGAACACAAGCTTAAAGAAAATGTAGAATTGTGATTAGTTTGTATTGAAGTTTAAAAAAAAAAAAACCAGGAATAAACACGTAATTAAAAACAAATAAAAAATTAAAGGTATAAATATAAATAAAAATAAAATGTTAACTCTCTCCACAATTATCTCTATAACAACATCCATAATTATCTATGTAGCAATATCGCTTTCTGTCTGCCATCTCTCTATCAGGAAAAAAACCCCAAAAAGAATTAAAAGCTTTTAAATCTATCAAGATAAACAAAATCTTTGTATTTTACATATGAAACTTGTATATGTACAGTCCATATATGGTGGTCGGAATAACACGTATCAGAGGTCGGAATAAGCCACAACACGGTCGGATTTACTTCTGCGTATATAGTCATAATAAAATCATTTTTGTCAGTAAGAAGAACTCAAATTATATGGTTTTTGAATAATGAAACTTGTTCCAAGAAGTCTGAGAGACTGCTTCCCGTATCATAGTTAGGGGCACAGTAGTCGGCTTCAATAATCAAGTTGTCGATCTCATGTCAACGACCTCAGTGGTCGGAATATGACCAGATTGCCCCATGCAACCCCGCGACTATGATTTCCTTGTCCCGGTCCAAATCCCAGCATAGATTATTTTTCATATCCATTATCTTCCTTTAAGGTAAAAAGAAATCTTCGCTAGTGCAATATAGCTTGCGTCCAAATGTTTACATGCGGCTCAGTAATACGAATATGTTAATGAGGGCTGTGGCGTGACCTTTGCATGTTAAGTATACAGTACAGTTTATACGCGTCGGCAAAGAAAAATAACAACATAAAACTTTGCATAGTAATGAGGTATTATGACATTTAATGTGTAGGTGTTATATGAAATTAACAATAAATAATTAATATTTATTACAAGAAAATGTTTCATTTTCATCAGTTCCAATTTTTAAAAGTTATATTGTAAATAATAAAGTGATACTTAATTGCAAGTTGTGACGAAGAGTACCATGTTGCATTATTATTCATAGGTAATTAGAGATCTTAGTCACTATCGTATAGGCTATAACTCCTTTTCTTTGAGGAGGTGAAACTGTGTGTGCCATACTGGTGTTTTAATTAATATTGACTGGAAAATTACCCCCGCGTATAAATATGGAGGGGGATTACCGCCATAATTCTATGCGTGTATTTCTAATCTTCCTTGATGCATTATTGCAAATGGCTGCATGCAAGTGCTACTTTCATAATTCTGTACATGTATGTTGTATTCTTCATTGATGCAAACTGTACGTGGCAGTTTGCAGTTTGCAAGTGCTGCTTTTCTTCTGCATTATTGTCAATGGCTGCTTGCAAGTGCTACATTCATAATTCTGACATGAATTTTCTATTCTTCATTCATGCAAGCTATAAATGGCTGCTTTCAAGCCCTTAGATCTCACTGGACAGTTTATCGGGTGAATTTTCATCTAATAATGATCTATTGCAGAAAAATGAGAATAATTTACACTGCAGATATAAACAAAAACTAACTAATGACTTCTGTAAAAAGCATGCAAGATTTTGACTGCGGCAATCAGGTTAATTCCTTATACAACTGGTGGCTTTTATACTGAACCAACACTGCCACCAACCCCTCTTTTTTACATTCAGTTTTGACAGCAAAGAGCTATTTTGAATATTTTCCTGTGACATGGCGGCAAAAAGAATCAGTATGTACCTTATGCATGAATAAAGTTCCTTGGTACTATAACAGATTAGCATACTTTTCATCACCCTCAACCATCTCGACTTTTAGATACTTACCTCTGTAGCAGACACATGTAAATACATAAGCCAAGTCGGCTGTTAAATTGCAGCCCAAGTTACACATTTGATCTCAAGTGCTGTCTAACTGTGACAGGCAGTCACGAAACAAGCCAACACATTTTCAAGTCTAACTCAAAGTAAATCTAAACCATATTACAGATTTAGCTTCTGTGTGAATTTATAAATGCTAGGCTTATGATAATTAGGTTCATGCCTTCTACCTTAAAAATTAGGGAGGTGTCTAAATACAAAACTATCCAGTGAGACCTTAAGAATTTATATGCCAATCGGATATGGGGAAATGGTTCTCAGTTTCAAACCTTTGGGCAGTTGTGAATAAAATGCAACCTCAAGTGTACAATTCACAATCATCTGTTTTCTATGATGTATGGCAGTTGTCGATGATCGAGAGCCATGATATAGAGCAACAGCTGAGACACCTTCATACTTTCATTTTACTTTCCACACTTAAACCTACAGTTTTCTTATCACAAGTCAATGTCATCACCATTTTTTCATAGCTAATATATCCTGTAGTGTTAGTGCCTGGTGATATCTGTGATATCTCACAGCAAAAATAGTACTATTTATGAAATCTCAAAATGTAGTGAATAAAAGATGTAAAAAAAAAAAAAAGCCTAGCTGATTTTCTTGTAAAATAACAGTGAAATGTGCATGCTAAATACTTGACAAAATATGAACGATGCACAGCATATATAAGCTGACCAGAACTCTCTACTGATTTCATGAAGATGGTCAAATCTATACTAGAACGAGAAATCTGAGGTAGATTATAAGGGAGGGAACTCCTCAGGTAATATAAAATGTATGGACCAATGTTTGTAAACTGAACCACATCATTTGGGAAACTTAAGCAGTGAAATTCTATACCCAGATTCATCCCATCTGCTGATAAGACACTATGTATGGATAATGTATTTTAAGAAGACTAAGAAGGTCACCTTTGCATCATTTTCACACTGGCTAGCATATATGTTGCTGAAGCTGCTGCTATTTAGAGAAGTTTGTTTTGCTAGTGATTGTACAGTGTGCTCATTAATAATTCGTAGAATAAAACACTACTTTGGAATTATTGTGAACTCATTCAAGAACATTTTGGATTATATCATTGTGATACATTGAGACTTAGCACATCAAGCTGTTCCAGACTATTAACACATTAGAAATTCAACATTGGAATTTATTCAGAACACTAATGGAATTTAATCAGAATTATCGATACTTTTGGAATTGTGAGAGAACTTCTAGGACTGTTTGGGATTTAATTCACAATACTGTATGTTCCTTTTTAAATTTTCACTTTGTATTCTAGGGAGAGAAATTAGTTGTTGAATTTTACAAAACTTTTGGTTTTCACTCTTTTCTGTTATTTAGTTTAAGACCATGGATAGTGTGTTGCATACCATGTTGAAGCCAAGAACAGAGTTATGTTAGATTTTGATGACTACAGATGCATGTTTTTTCTCACAACCGACTTAAGCATATTGTATTAACACATTGCTATTCCATCCTTCTGTCAGAATTTGCTTGTCTAACCCATTACTTTGTGACAGCTGGAGAGATTTCATGAAACTCTGCCCATATTCATGACTGCACTAGAAATTTTAATTATGTGATTTTGTGCATTTCTTGGAGGAAAACTTTTAAACTGCTGAAGATATTTAAAAAAACTGGAACTAATTATAAATCATAATTAGAGATAACATAACCATGACTTCAGTCTCATGCTTAATGTCACAGCTAAGTAAAATATAAATCAGCATCCTCATTCCATGTACAAGTATACTATTTGAACTAATGAAGGTATCTTTATGCAAATTTAGCCTGTTGTAGATCTAGACTTGACGGTGGCTCATTGTTTCATATTCATATATTCTGCCCCAACGGCTAAGGTAAAAAACGAGAAGTCAGTGGCCTGTTTCCTTATGTATGCTGGCAGAGTTGTAGCTCTAAGAGCAAGGTCATTGGTAGGGAAAAATGCATGAGATGGGTATATAATGTTCTTTATGGTACTCATGTTACTTAAAGCCTCGAGGTTGTGTTAAATATCATTGTTTTAGTGACATCTTTAGAATCAAATTTGCAGACCTTAAAATGTTTGTCAACATGCTTTTGCATCAACCCATGTGAAATAGTGGGCTCATCGAGCATGTACAACTTTGCCACCATTGTCATGGAATTTTCATCAATTTTTTGGGGTATGGAGCTATAGCACTATAGGGTTAATAACACATACATGGAAAGATCATGCAGACATGCTGCTTTTTGTGAAGATATCTTTCTTTACCTAACTTTCCATTAATTTCAATAGGACACAAAATTTGGTACCAAAGAACTCTTCACATGAACATATTTGTGAAACAGCTTTAGAATGAGAAGTGTTCCAGCTGCTGGAGCCTCCTAGGGAGTGAAACGTTACACATATGGTATCATACAATATTTTATTCATCATCTGTCCTGCATTAATGTATGATGTGAAAATTTTTTTAGTGAAAACATTTTAATTCTCATAACAATCAAATCAAAAAGACACTGTGACATCTAAAGAAATAACTAGATTAGGTTAAACATTTTAGAAGTATATTTAGGCAAGTTCAGTTTTAGAAGTTTCTATAGCAGCCGTTAAAACTCCATAGCAACCAGGTAGACAATATATGCTTCCACATCTCCCTGCAAAATTCACTGGTAACATTTTTATTTAAGTATTAGAGGTAATGTTTATTATGTCATAATCTACAAACAGATAGGTGAGAAACATACATTTCACACCTTCTTCAAAACCATTTAATGTTGTCAAACTTTCAAGAAATGTCCAATATGACATGTCTTAGTTATGTTGTTTACTTAGCCTTGTTGGCAACCGAGCATCTTTGAAATCAGCCAGGGAGGAGATTGTTTTAATAGTTGTAAAACTATTGTAGCGATTTAAGTCAGATTTTACAAATAATGGAAATATGTTTTACATTTGCTGTAACTGCTGTATGTGTGGGAAAAAAATGTTTGCTAAGGGACTAACCAATTATCTTGGCAGAGGGGGATGGCACAACTTGGATTTATTTTCAAACCAGAAATGTTTTTCTCTATTGCCTCAAAATAGTTTATTCTTTTCAACTAATATAGTTGGAGATAATATGTTTTTCCACATATTAAAGTGGGATTTTGTAAAAGCATTCTAAAGGCTGGAAATTTGTAGTTTTGGTGTTTAATGCAAACAGGACGCAAAATCTGTGAGCCACATTTAGCTTGCAGATTTTTAATGCTATTTCAATCTTAGCCTGTTGTGCCAACTTTTTTTTTGTTTCTCAAAAAATAAGTACGTTTTGTTTACCTATTGTATTCTGTATGCTCTTTATCTGTTACTGTTTGCGCATTAGCAAAATAGCCTTCAGGTATTTTTGTTTGTTTTCTGTTACAGAAGGGTTGAGTATTCCATTCCATTGAGGTAATTCTGTTTACCATATTAATATGCAGCATAAAGACAGCCATTATCATATTTTAGCCCCTTTATAGCAGACTTTATACTAGGAATGCATGCCTTTAGTAGCTTTTCTGGATCTTCATCAAGCTCATCAACTTTTTTATCTTGCAGATTCACAACCTGAAAGATCATTTATACACCATCATTCAAACCAAGTTCTTTCTAAGAGTGTCTCCTGCTGACATTTTCTGGAAGTTTTTGTTGCCCTTTACGATTCTTCCACCAGACATTCTTGTTCATACGTGTGTAGTCTTTGCTATGACATTTTTCTTCCCTTTTACTCTTTTTTTTCACTTTATTTCTTTTGTATTGATAATTAATTCTTAGTTATACAAGTCTAGCTCACTTATTGTTTCCTACAAGCATTCCCAAGTTCTTATAGACTAGCTGACTCCTTGTCATTGTAAAAGATTTTACTTTGTCATGCTTTTCTTGTTCGTCTTACAAGTGCTGCGTTCTCATATTAGCCACCAAACTATCTGCTAAGTGAATGTCCATCCTAACACTAGCTGAAGCATGCATAAGATCACTGTATGAAAATTTGTATTCAATATTTGCTTTCTAGCAGATGCAGTCATTACAGTATGTTGACAACTGTGCAAAGTTTTTTAACTATACTGTTGGTGTCTGTATCTTTTTTAGTTTCTGGTGCAGTATTTAAGTTTCTAATTTGTTTAGAATTCATGCTGATGTCATCAGTCATAGTTACACCAGCTAGCAACAAAACATATGGTGTTGAAGTAACATGTCATTACCAAGGATTACAAATGTCAAGTTTTGTCAAACAGAGAGTAGGTGATCTTGAGCAAAAGTTGTACTAGCATCTGTTAAGAACACTTTTGCATTTGCACACCTATATGCATACTGTTTATTTGCCAAATCTCCATTATCTGTTGGTGTAGCCATATTTGTAATTTTTTGTAAAGATATGTTTAGCAATCATGCAACTAGTCTTGGATTTTTGGCATGTGTTTTTTGAGTTCCACGGCAGAAATGACTACAGTTGTACTTGCCTTTGTACTTCCTTCATCACCACCAATATCTGTGCCAAAAGCTATATAATGATTCATTATACATAACCCTGCTGTATAAAAAATGTATGTCTTCAACTTTGATGCAGCAGAAATCAGAGTCCAGACATTTCGTTTCCAGACTCATTACATGACTGTTGGTCCAACTGGTTGCTTAAAGACAAATTTTCTTTTGAATATTCTGCTTAACAATGGGCTAAATTATGACAGAGTGGTCATTTACATGCTAATTCTAAGTCAAGATAAATACATGACACTTACCAATTCTGATGATGGTATTAGTTCTTCTGATAAAATAACATTTATAATGTTAGAACCAGAGGAATAATACCATAGAAGAAACTGATGACAACAACAATTCATTCATAGTTTTGGACAACATTAAAATTGCAACAACATGAATAAAATTAAGGCATATTGTTTGCCATCACTAAATGCAGTTATATCTACTTGGCACAGCAGCTGAGGCCCCGAGTGGTCTAAAGTGCTTACTGTTACAGATCACTGCCATCTCACCTCTGTCAGTATGGGTTCGAGTCTTGGGCACGGCCAATGTGGGTATGTGAGAAAGCTTGCCGGTAGATTCTCATGGGTCAGTGGTTCTTTCTGGAGTTTTCCCGGGTTCTTCCTCCACCATTAATCCTGGCTGCCATGTATAGCTATCTTGTGCTGAAAAATGGCGTTAAACCCTATAACAACAACAACAACTTGGCACAGTCTTACTATGATGTGCCAAATTACATCTGCTGCAACACAAGTTGTTTTATATTGCTTTCTGTATCGGACAACCATGACAGATTCTTCTGCACATGATAATTGTTTTGGCATAGAAGCTGCTAAAGCGGCCAATGAAGTTGAGAATGAAATCATAGAAATACTGGATCAGTTACTTAAGCAAAGCAGTGGAGAATGGTACATACTTTTGGACAATGATTAAATAATAAAATGTCTTGAACTATTTTTGTTTATCAGATTTCATTATTATTTTGCAACCTCACAATCATACCTGCAGTTTGAGGGAAAAATTCAGTGTATATGCTGGTTGTTGTAAATTTTATGAGTTGAATGCTTATCACAAACTTTGCTTCCCCTAATGAGTGCAGCGTGAAACAAATTGCTGCCTTTGCTTTGGTGAAATCTTCACTTTGGAGTTCCGTTTTCTCTCTTTCTTCTAACAAGGTCTTGCTAAAGAACCTTATCTTAAAGTGTAAGCAGCCACAAGAAATGCATGGTGGTGCTAAGAAAATTAGGATGCTGCCCAGAAAAGCATGTATGAATATTATATCAAATATGATAATCGTGATGTTTTGCAATTTGAGAACTGACAACCCTGTATTATTGCTGCATGAAATCACATTTTTTTTTTTAAGATCATCTCCAACATCACAAATGATGCTTTCAATAATCTTGGCTTTTGCGACTGTTATCCGGACACACATAGTCAGTAAGTATTGTACATATTTACTTTCTGGCTCCAGTCTCTCCACAATTTGAGTTGATGGTGTGATCAATTGTCAGTTTTGCATTGTACAACATTTACTACAGTTGAAGCATTATTTTTCATGACATTTGAAATCAAAGTTCTAACATCTACAGCAGAGAATAGTTTTGTTATACCTGATACATAGTGTTGCATTGTCAGGTTGAAAAGATGAGCCTGTATACCTGGTCAGCTTTCAAAAAGTGCTTTAAATATTGCTTGCATACATGATGATGCAACATGGTCATAAAATACAACAGGTGAAATTTATGTTAATTTGATGTTTTATCCATTGGAGGGTCAGCTATAGTATCCACCCATTTTCCTTAAAGCTTGCCAGTGTTGGTACACTTGTGACCACCTCAATGAACAAAAAAAATGTGAAAAGAAGTACTTGAATATATCCAGTCTACAACGTTTTTTGGTAGCTTGTAATTGTTTCCTTTGTTACTGACTTGGGAAGAGTACAGACCTTATCTTTGATTTTCTCCCATGTAATGATAAGCTTTGTAAAATATTCATCGATGATATCATTGGCAGCTTTTTCCAACTCTTCACTGTTAAATCCTGCTGGCTGAAATAAATGGAACAAATTTAAACTATTTCTGAACTTTGATAATTAAATTATTTGTTAAGTTTTACAAAATGTGTTGGTTTTGTTTCTTTCTGTTACTTGGTTTGTGACCACAGAGTCATAGCATTACATAAATTGCAGATCTTCTAAGTTAAAGACAAAGCTGGTTCCAAAGATTGTGTGTTAATGTGTGTTTCTGGTGGTTTGAATAAATTTACTTAATTCTAGGTGTAGACTGCTAAAATGTTCTTCCTATATTAACGTCAGTATTTCATTTCCATCTATTGCAGCAGGCAAAAATGCCAATCTTACAGCAACAGTAACTCAAAGTGATTCCATCACCCTGACCTGCCATTACATTGGAACAGGAAATGAAATAGCAATCTCTTGGCGCAACAGTTCTGTTGTTGATGTTTTAACATTAAGACCAGTGACACATATTCCAGAGTGTGAGGTCTTTTCCACTTCCAATTCATCGTATGATCCATATCGACTAAGTCATACCTGTGATGCAACAAGCAACATTTACACCTTGAAAATTGAACCAATAGAAACTCTAGATGATAATGTAACATGGTCATACACATTTCAAGATCCATTGCCATCAGATCAGTGGGCAATTGTTACTGTACAACTCACAGGTAATGTGTACAAAAGTACTATACAGTTCAAATTCAGTATTTTCACAAATAATAGTTTAAAAAATTACCTTTTATAATTTTGTGTGTGCACATAAGTTTTGAAAACATTATCTGTATTATGTTTAAAGAGGATGAGGAGATGATAACAAAGGTTTCAGATCATACGTGCAGCTGGGGCAGGTAGGAGTGGACAGTCATGAGATATTGTTATACATCACATCTATCCCATATTTTGCATGTTACCATAACTCCATGTCCACTGATTGAGAAAGTACAATTATGAGAGTTTCAGACCACTGTCTTTGTTGAACGTTACTTTGCCACCCCTAGCTTGGCAATTTCTGATTTTGTTTGTTAAGTTTACTTTAACACAGACAAAATCAAAAATAACAAGTGTTAAAATGTGCCAAGTGATCTACCTGTATTTCCAAATTTGTCCAAAGAGGACTGTTTAGTATACAATACTAAATACAATCACAGAGTAAAATACATTTTAGAAATTTTAGTGTATAATGGTCAAATTACCCCAAAGGTAGCATCAGATCTATCAAGTGCACCCTCCTTTCAATAAACTCTGTGGTATAATACTGTTACTGATTATGACACATCTACCTTAAATATACCCCATGTTGGCCTATTCTGCCCATCGTGCTATTCTGTGCAACGATATGGCATTTCTATAAACATTGGATCATGTGTTGGATGAAATCCAATATGTATCAAGAAAGTATGATTGTCTTTCAATTTAGGTAAGTAATGTTCGTAAAATGTACAAAAATATCCTACACTTCTTTTCTAAATGCATATGAAAATGTGATTTCTAAATGTCATCATGACCATGTTGAACTTGTAACCCAGAAAAATCTATTTAATTTTGATTTTTGGAATCATTCAGATAAATACATTATTTAAAAGATAGCACTGTTTACCTTAGAACAATATTGCATTGTAATCAAAGTTTATAATTTTGCAAGAAGTTGTCCGACACCTATTTTATCATCTACTAACCAAGTTGTCCTTTGCATATAGTCTGTTTCTGAATTCGTTAGTAATTTTTTTTTCCTTGCTTAATATCTCTGGCCATTTAGTGGCATTGTTTCTTTGAATTTTGTAAACTCAGCTGACCTGGTTCTTCAGCTGAAATGCTTACATCCAAAGTAATGCATTTCTTTTCCTTAGCTCGATACATAAACATTACATCTTTTCAAAGCCATGTGCAGAATAGACATACATATCACAAGTCATAAAAACCACAGGTACTATCCTGTGTGTCCAAAAGTAGTACTGTTTGAACAGGATGTTCTGGTGACAAATGCCACTTTTCAAATTGTAAACATTGCAGCATTTTATTGTCATCAGTTGGTCAAATTTTGTATGCTTTTTGTGCCAATATTGGTGACGGAAACCTTTATGTGCACAGAAAAGCCTGCAGTGTACTGGCTGAGGATTACTTCACTCAGTCAATAATTTCACTGCCACCATGCTGCACGCACAATGGAAAGTTTCCCTGCACCAAATCAATCCCACTGGTTCCATGGGACTGGACTGTCACCCATATTCACAAGATTAGCATGTATCCAGCAATTATTCGTTGACACATTGCTGGCCACAGTGCATGGTCTTCCTCACATGGCAGCATCTGCATTGATTCTTTCCAATCATATCTATTAGTATTATGATACGTGTCTAGGCTAGCACAAA
>JAECUM010050031.1:0-29230 GCA_016617855.1 Megalonaias nervosa | reverse complement strand
ATCGCGCATAAAAACACCTCTGAAATTTTTATTTTTAATTCCTTAGCAGCATTAAGTAAATCAAAATTGGACATGGGTGATATTAGTAAACTGTCCCGGGAAGTCTTAGACCCTTTCCGTATGAATACGGGGTCCCTGGTAATCTTAGACCCTTTCCGTATGAATACGGGGTTCCTGGTAATCTTAGACCCTTTCCCTTTTTTTTGATTCCTTGTCCGGTTGCTTTCTTTAACGCCATTCCAGCAGCTGTTCCAACAGCACCTAACGCAGCTGCCTTTGCAACGGCTGGTGCTGCAGCTGCTATTAATGCTGGTATTGCTGCGAGAAGTGGAAATATACCACCCGTTTTAGCAATATCTTTTATGGCGCCCGCAGAAAGATTAAGTTTGACGCCTTTATTTGATTTTTTAGCTTCATTGAAGTTTTTAAACTGACGCTCGGTCAACGATAATTTATTTGCACCGGTCATTTGTTCTCGCTTTAGCGATATTTTTATTCCACAGTTATTTTTGATGCTGATTGCAGCTTTTTAATCTGACCAGGAGTCAGACTCACACTAACGTGATGATATGACATTATAATTATTATGAACGATCTAATTACATGTTTTCTACTGGAGCATCAATAACTCTCATTCGTCCACCAACACCTTCGAATAACATCGATTTATCGCTGAGTATAACGGCGATTGCTTTGTAATTAACAATAACTCCTCGAATCACACGAGCTCGAAAGTATATATCTACAACAGATTGTCTGGTTAAATCTAAATGTTCTAGTGAAAAGTAATAAATCGGATACAGCGTTGTAAAATCTAGCTGCGATATTTGTAAACCAGTATCATTATTTTGATCACGTCCCATGAATGTCATTAATCGATGATATACACGTGCTACATGATTTTGATCGAAATTCAGTAATCTATCCTCGGATGGTTCTTGATGTCCATTTATCCTTAATGAAACCTCAGTAACACCGAGTTTGTCAAATATCATATTACTTTGTGTCTGATTATTTACTCGTGCAGTATTTTGAAGCGCAATAAATATATGTCGCGGTGCAGAAACACCCTGCTGAGAAGCTATCTGCCATGTAAATAAACCATTAATATTACTCTGGATAGCATCTGTGGTCATAGTCAACCATGACAAAGTTGATTTACCGCCTTGACTCATAAACGATAACAACCGGTCATCTTCGGATATTGACGGAGTCATCACTGGCATCCACAGGGAAAGTTTTGTTAGTTCTACTTTACCTGCAGCAACTGCAACATCACTCCATATTGCATCATTGTCGGTGGCTTTTCTAACAAGTACAACTGTGTGTTTAGCTCCGAAAATAACTTTTCTAACATTTCTACAGAATCCAAAGATATGTGATAGTGGAATCGCACATGAAAATGCTCTCCTATTACCGCTTAACATTGATCGACGCGCTGCAAGTCCTAAGTTGAAATCTGGATTTGGAAAAGGTAGATCTTCAACAGCAGCAGCAACAGGAGGAATAGCTCTATTATTTGGTTGTCGAAAAACCTGATTGCTGCTATCAGGATGGTCAGAAGTATCTTTTGAGAACATCATTGATGGACCAGCTGATCTTGAGTAATCGTCGCTGTATCTCGCAAGACCTAGTATTGTCGTGGCAACGTCGACGTCCTTCTGGATTGATTCAATATTTTTTTTTTTTTTTTTGTACGTAGCGCTATCAAACAACGCCATAATACCATTATTAACAAAACCAACAATAACATTAGCGGCGTATGCTGCTGGTGCTGCAGGAACAGCGTTATTTAAAATTTCACCTTCGACTTCAATAAATGCCTCAGCGGGTAAGAAATACCTACTTGTATCCTGAACCTGTAGTTCGATTCGTCCACGCTGATCTGGAATTCAAGCGTCATAAGAATAATACTGATAATCACGCACAGACTCATCTTTGAGAACTGGTGCGTCCATGTCAAACGCGGGATCAGATACGCGTTTAAACATCTTTATTATTATCGTCTTCGTCTAACTCGAAGACCACTTCCTGCTATCAGACTAGCGGTTATATTTTTTTCCTTTTCCGACATCGGGATATCAGCCAACTCCGCTAGTTTTTGATTAGCGGCTTGATTTATTATTTTACTTACGCTTGCTGGCATCACTTCAGTGCTAGGTAATTTCACAGGTTGAGGTCGGGTCGGTCTGCGTATTAATCGTGATAGTCTATCTTTAATTGCTGAAAACGCTTTGCTAGCGAGATTACCAACAGCGCCTATACCCTTTTCACGAACAACATCAATAGCTTTCATTCCTAGTTGCTTTGCAATCGGTATTGCTTTTGGGGCTATCCTTCTAAACAGACCCTGAATAACATCACCTAGTCCATCTCCGTAGGTCGTTTTGTATACCGGTAATCGAGAGTTTATTACCTTGACCATGGTAGGTCCACGTTGAGTACCATGCACGATCATTTTATTATTAACTGTTTTTATCACTAATTACATACTTAGTCACTATAATAATCATCGGCGATTTCATTAATGAGGGATCGATACACATTAATATCCATGATGCCACCACTAAATAATCGTTTACAAATATCAGCTGCTTCATTAATGATTTCTGGGGAATTATTACCAGCTCGTTTTCCTCCGATGAGAATTTCTAGTCGATCAACATCAGCGAGAACGTTATTGGGACAAGTAATAAGACCACTTCCTAAACCACTTCCAGTTGCGCCAGGATCTTGATATTCTTTTTCTTTCTCTGTTGTTCTAA
The DNA here is from genome assembly GCA_016617855.1 of Megalonaias nervosa. Classification (NCBI taxonomy): domain Eukaryota; kingdom Metazoa; phylum Mollusca; class Bivalvia; order Unionida; family Unionidae; genus Megalonaias; species Megalonaias nervosa. The sequence continues at coordinate 26,465 of JAECUM010050031.1, read as the reverse complement.
CTGGTTGTCGTGGTGATTGAATTCGTTTCATCATTTCTTGAAATTGTTGTTCTTGTTGTTGTGATGATGGTAGTGGTGATTGCTCAAATAGTTTTATTTCTTTTTGTTGTTGTTGTTCTATTGTTTTTTGTCGTTCTTGTTCTCGTTGTAGCTTTTGTTGTAATTGTTCTCGTCGTTGTTGTCGTTGTTCTCGTCGTCGTTGTTGTAGTTTAAGCTGCGGTGATGATAGTGATGATAGTGGTGATGGTTCAAATTGTGGTGGTTGTGATAATCGTTTGCTTTGTTTAGTCTCTTCTATATGTCTATTTACATTATCAATAAAATTATTTAAATCTATAATATCATTAGATCTGATTTCTGGAGTACCAGTAGCGACGCGATATATATCCTTGATCCAATTGGTAGAGCTTAATGATTTAACATGTTCTGGTTTTACATATTTTTGTCTTTCATAATATCCAAACGCGGCAATATCAAATAATTGGGTTGGGTCCCTGATAGCAGCAATACCTTCAGGCGTAAATTTATCTATTATCTTAGTTCTGGTTCTTGGTGGTTGTGGTTGAGCTGCTTGTGGTGGTGGTTGAGCTGCTTGAATACGACCAGCAATATCAGCAGGCAATGTTGCAAGAGCTTGTTGTGTTGCCTCAGTTGCTGCAACAATTTTCTTCGTTGGTTCGACAATCGGTTTAAATAATTTTTCTTTACCCTCTGTAAATTCCACCTGAGACTCCTGACGTGATTGTAGTTGTTGCTTAACAGAATCACGAACAGGTAGCTATTTTTTAATTGCCTCTAGTCGCTCTCGAGCTAATTTAGCTGAGTGTGGTTCTCCAATACTCATTATTGATAATATCTATACTGGCTGTTTAATTTATAGCAGCAGAGAGGGTGAATGACATACGTATGTGACCAGATTGTGAAAAAATCTGGTCAATTAAAGAAGTTTTCATTATTAAGACAAAAACTTCTTTTTTTTCAGGGAACCCTTAATTTTCAAAAATAAGGTCTCTACAAAGTTGTAGGGTTCACCCTCTCTGCTGCTTAGTTTATTGAAACATGGACGTGTATAGCACAATTGACTGTACATCAACCTGAAGATAATTTCGATGGGACATCCACTTGTAGTTAGAAGAGAGAGAGAGAGAGAGAGAGAGAGAGAGAGAGAGAGAGAGAGAGAGATTTATCGTCCAGTGCAATGAATACCTTTTGATTTCTTATCTGGTTTGGAAAAGGTTGTTTTTGTTTTTGTGACAACTAAATTATTAAACGAAAATTGCCATACAAAACCAACTAGATGCGGATTCCACAATACACATAAGCTTGTAAATTTTGTAGATTATTTGGCATTTATTGAGACATCAAACAGTTTTTGCTACCGTTAATCAAAGCATTAAGTTAACTATGAGATTGCTTGTAAAATAATTATTCATTTCTATTTGACAGGAAAACAGTGTCAGTTTGCCTTAGCAAGATCAATCGACATTTTTACTCTTCAGTAATGTGTCAATGACACCTGATGGTGTTATCATTGACTGATAATAGCTTACAAACATCACTATTTTAATAAATTATTTGGCGTGTCATTAATTTATTCGTCAAATCTATCATTATCTTTAATTCCTTCTGTAGAATACAAGGTATGATAATTAAGTATAAAATTCACTTAATTACAGTCATAAAATTTGCATTAAGAAAATAAGCAGACATACAAACAAACGCTAGTATATGGAAATAATGAAAGACCATGTAGCCTGGCTTCATGTGGTAAAGTCCTTAATAAGTCCTAGAAGCGAGAGCAATAATGCCGTGCATACAAAATAAATCAAAGACATGTATAATACGTCTAACATAACACAGTTCATCTATGCCATAAAATAGAATAGTAGACTTATAATGCTTATATTATATCCATCATTAAATTCTGCATGATCTTCCTAAGTTTCAAGTTACAAAACATCTATTTTTAGAACATAGTTGCACACTACGTCACAACGAATACAGCATACAGGACAGCATGCTCGTGTTTGTTTATTTATCTTTTCTGTTTCCCTTTGTCTAAAACGTATAACAGAATATTTGTAATTATAAAAAATATAAACTATTTAGATATTTCAATCTAAAATATGCAGGCACTATTGAAATGGGATGGTTAAATTATTCGTGCCTGTCTTGATTATAGTAAATAGTAAGTCTGGATCTGAATCATTAAAAAGTCCTTAATGTTATTTTTTTTTTTTTTCAAACTTTTATGACTCTCACAGCAAATTTACATCTTACATTTAGTCTGGCAACGAAACTTTGGAAATTGAATTTACACATAGTCATATGAAATAAATAAAGATGAAATAAATGAATGAAACCTTTGAGTTTGGGTTTTCATAATTCGTACTGGATGAGCAGCAGGGAGGGCGAATCCTACAAAATGTTCGATTAGAGATTTCGCCGAAAAATAAAGTTTCCTACAAAAACGAAAATACAAACGCCAATAACGTCAAAACCGAAATCTCTAACCTACCCGAAACTTTCCTATTTGGGTTAGCTTATTTTTGTTACTTTATGTTTTGACATTTATGATTTTGTTTTTCTTATGGCGTGTTTGTTTATGTAACCGCTCACTCATTCGATGTCGTCGCCCTCCCTGCTGCTGTGTGTGTGTACTTAATTAAATCATTATTATATCAATAATGGAATCTCATACAGCTAAACTAGCTCGACATCGACTAGAGTCAATTAAAAATATATCCCTGTTCGCGATTTTGTCAAGCAAAAATTACAAGAACGTTAACAAACACAGGAAGAATTTGCCGAAGAAACAGAACAGTTATTTACACCGGTTACAGAGGCTACCAAAGATCTTCTTCCCACGTTAGAGTAAACCGCTAAAGCAACTGGAAAAATAGCAGAGAGAACTAAAAAAAACAAAAAAGATTCTAAGAGAACTTACAGGTGAAATAGCTGCTGCTCAACCAATGTGAGGAGAAATACTTGAAGGTATTGACCAATGATCGTGCTGAAATAGGTGATACAAAGGATCATACACCAGAACCAGAACTAAAACCAAAATAAGTAAGAACCAGAACTGAAGTGAATGATAAATTTAACGAAAGAGATATTTCCTTCATAAAAATATTGAAACGGTAAGATTACCTGCGCTTGCCGTGCACAGCTTTGATCAGAGAGAAAAACTTCTAAAACTCGAGTACGCCGATGAGACAATGTAAGTCGTGAAACCTGGTACAAATGGATATTTCGCATACACCACGGAGTTGATCAGGCCCGAAATAATGATCCAAGATATATTGCATTTGATAATAGAATAAACAATTATCTTAAACAGTTACAGCAACAACAACGACAACCACTCCAAACAACGGGTAAGGAAAAAGAATGGCAGGATTCAAGTTCTGAACCCGGCGCCACTGGAAGTGGTATTGGCACTGGTACCAGGGGATGTGGTCTTGTTACCTGATGCCCCAATAACACCCTTGCCGATGTCAAACGATTAGAAATTATGATTGGCGGAAAACGAGCTGGTAATAATTCCCCAGAAATCATTAATGAAGCAGCTGATATTTGTCAGAGATTATTACAGGCGGTATCATGGATATTAATGTTTATCGATCCCTCATCGATGAAATCGCCGATGATTACCACAGTGATTAAGAGTATTGGGTGTGGCTTAATTAAATCATTATTATATCAATAATGGAATCTCACACAGCTAAACTAGCTCGACAGCGACTAAAGGCAATTGAAAAATATCTTCCAGTCTGTGATTCTGTCAAACAAAAATTACAGGCGCGCCAGGAATCTCAGGTAGAATTTGCAGAAGGTGTAGAACAATTATTTAAACCGGTTACGAAGGCTATCAAAGATCTTCTTCCCGCGTTGAAGCAAACCGCTAAAGAAACTGGAAAAATAGCAGAAAGAACTAAGGAAACAAAAACGATTCTAAGAGAACTTCCAGGCGAAATAGCTGCGGCTAAGCCACAAATACAAGAAGAAATACAACAAGTACTTGAGAGTGTTGACAAAGTTCGTGAGGACGTCGGTGATGTAAGGGATCTTGTTGCGCAAAAACCAAAACCAAAACCACCAACCCGATCTACCGAAGAGGGTCGTAGGATACTTCGAGAAAAATCTGTAGGGGTTGCCGAAGTAGAATATCCACATCGTGATAGATTATTAGATCCAGACACCGCCAGTGTTTCAGAAAAAAAAAAATGGATTCCTTTTATATTTCGAAAGTTCCGTAATATATCAAGAATCAATGGTAAATATAAAAATGATTTTGAAAATTTTGTGAGACAAGTCGAAGAAATTAAAAGAGCGCCATTACCCGGAGATATATTATCGCTAGCAAAATCACTATTCATCCCACCTCGTATTGAGGAAGAAGAAACAACTGGAAGTGGTCTGATACGCGTACCAGAGGAAGTGGTCTTATTACTCAATGTCCCGATAACGTCCATGCCGATGTTGAACGATTAGAAATCCGCAATGGAGGAAAACGAGCCGGTAATAATTCTCCAGAAATCATTAATGAAGCAGCTGATATTTGTCAGAGATTATTCACAGGCGGTATCATGGGTATTAATGTTATCGATCCCTCATCGATGAAATCGCCGATGATTACCAGTCATTAACGGTATAGAATTAGATCAGTGACAAGAAAAAAAGATGATCATACATAATGCTCACCGTGGACCGATCATGGTCAGGGTGATAAATTCGCGATTTCCCACATATAAAACGTTCTACGGAGATGGACTCGGTGATGTTGTTCAGGGTCTATTTAGAAGGATAGCCCCAAAAGCAATACCGGTTGCAAAATAACTGGGGATGAAAGCTACTGATGTTGTTCGTGATAAATGTATTGGTGTTGTTGGTGATGTTGCCGGTAAAGCATTTTCGGCAATCAAGGATAGACTAGCACGATTAATACGACGAAAACCTCAGCCAGTAAAATTACCCAGCACAGAAGTTATGCCTGCAAATGTTAGTAAGATAATAAATCAAGCTGCGAATAAAAAAACTAGCGGACTTGGCTGGTGTACCACTATCAGGAAAAGAAAGAGAAAAAAAAAATAAATAAAGAGAATACAAATATACCTGCTAGTCTGATTGCAGGAAGGGGTCTTCGTGTTAGACGATAACAAATATTATAAAGATGTTCAAACGTGTATCTGATCAGGCATTTGACATGGACACACCAGTTCTCAAGGATGAATCGGTACGTGATTATCAATATTATTCTTATGACGCACGTGTACCTGACGAACGCGGAAGAATCGAATTACAAGTTCAGGATACAAGCAGATATTTCCTGCCCGCTGAGGCATTTATTGAGATCGAAGGTAGACTTTTGAAATTAGATAATACAGATTACGGAATTGGTGATCGAGTTGGTTTTGTTAATAATGGTATCATGGCGTTATTTAAAAGTGCCACATACATGACTGATGGTCGGGAAATTGAGGTTTGTCATAACGACATCGACGTTGCCACAACGATACTTGGCCTTGCAAGATACAGCGATGATTATTCTAGATCACTGGTCCATCAATGATGTTTACAAAGGATACAACTGATCATCCAGAAAACAGAAACGTAACACTAAATGCAGCTGGGAAAACAGTTGTATCAATGAATGAAATTTTCAACTTGGGATTCGCAACACGTCGATCAATGTTGAACGACAATGAAGGATTTTCATGTGCGATTCCACTGTCAAATATCTTTGGATTTTGTAGAAATGTTAGAAAGGTTATCTTCTGGGCAAAACACACAATCGTCCTTGTGAGAAAACCTACCGACGATGATGCAATATGGCCGCTGAAGGAGTTGATCCAGCTGCAACCGTGGCACTTCATGGAAAAGTAATACTGACAAAACTTTTTTGTGGATGCCAACAATGACTCAATCGATCGTTGAATAACAACGGTTACTTTCTTTTATGGACAGCGGCGGTAAATCAACATTATCATGGTTGACAATGACCACAGATAGTGTTCAAAATAACATTAATGGTTTATTCACATGGCAGATAGCATCACAGCAAGGTGTCTCTGCAACGCGACATATATTTATTGCTTTCCAAGATGCTACACGAGTAAACTCACAAATACGAAGTACAATGATATTTGACAAACTTGGTGTTGCTGAAGTTTCACCGAGGAAAATGGACATCAAGAACCAGCTGAGGATATATTACTGGATTTTGAAAATAATCATGTTGCACGTGCATATCATTGTTTGATGACATTCATGGGGCGTGATCAAAATGTTGATACTGGTTTGCAAATATCTCAGCGGGATTTTAAACACTGTATCCGATCTATTATTTTTCATTGGAACACTTGAATTTGTTCAGACAATCAGTAGTTCATATACACTTTCGAGCTCGTGTGGCATGAGGAGTAATTGCTAATTACAGTGCAATCGCTGTTACACTCTCAGATAAAACAATGTTGCTTGAAGGTGTTGGTGGACGAATGAGAGTCATTGATGCTCCAGTAGAAAACATGTAATCAAATTGATCATGATATTATAATGTCATATCATCATGTTAGTGTTACTCTGACTCCTGGTCATGTTAAAAAGCTACAGTCAGTATCAAAAAAGAATTCGGGAATGAAAATATTACTGAAATCAGCACAACTCGCAGGTGGTCCAAATAAACTATCACTGACTGAACGTCAACTCAAGCACTTCAACGACGCCAAACGGTCAAAGACCGGCGTCCGACTTGATCTGTCTGCGGGTGCCATTAGTGACATTCCCAAAAAAGGGAAAGATCTAAGACTGCCAGGAACTCCTCATTCATGGTACGGAAAAGGTCTAAGACTTCCCGGGACACATCGCTGATACTTCCCATGTCCAATTTTGATTTACTTGTTGCTGCTGCTCGATTAAATATAAAAAACTTCAGACGTGTTTTTATGCGTGATCAATTACCAAAACGACTAAATCATGTTCAGACCGGTATCGTCAATCTCGATGGATGTTCTGGTTCAGGTACTCATTGGGTTGCATACGCGATTGATCCACGTAGAATTGTTTATTTTGATTCGTATGGGTTGGCATCACCAAAAAAATTTTTAAAATATGTCAGCGGAGTGAAACCTCCGGTGTGGTATTCAACATTACCAACATGGACAATAACTGATCTGCCAATATGCGGCCGTGAAGTACTCGCTGTACTCGATGCTATTTCAAAATCTTCCGATGCACCTCATAAAGTTGTACGTACGTACAAGAGTTCTGTTTTAAATAATCACTAATCATATAATGGTTGAAATTTATGGAAGATCCTCTATCAAAGACAAGAAAAAAAAGATGATATTGATTTATCGAAGTACGCTACCAGAGATGATCTTGCTGATATTGTGAACCTCTCTGGAGTTGACCGGGATGAAGTTATTTTTCAGCATAAATACGGTGTTTTAAAGACGAGTACTATTAAGTGGATCGACATAATTCGTGGAGTTCTCGGTGCTCTCACGGATAATATTCCAGTATTTACTGATGGCGGTAGAATCAGAGACTCAAATGTTTCAATTGCAACTATCAGAAATGAAATTACGAGAAGTGTTGCTGATCGTTTACGATCCACCGGTGGTACAATGATAGGTGAACTCAACATGAATGGAAATAAAATCGTTGTTTTAAGAGAACCAAGAAGTGATGAAGATGCTGCAACAAAGAAATATGTGGATTATAAGGATACTACGATCGATGACAAATTAACCACACTGCGATCTGAATATGACGTTCATGTAAATATGTTTATAAATACTCGTAGAAACTTTCAGAAACTTAATAAACTCGCAGATGATTTCTTTGGAAGTCCAATAGTTGCTGACATAAAACTCTCTGAAATTAACACAAAACTAGAAGATGTTGTCAGTGGAATTCCTGATATCGTTCAAAAAAACTAATCTGATTAAAATTCCTCACAAGCAGATCATCAACGTGGTATACACAGTATCATCAGGATCATCAACATGGTCACAGCAAAATGACACTATCAAACATACCACGGAAGTCACTGGTGTGTATATGCTCTCTGTGTTCAGCTCTGCAAAATTTAGGATATTTACCACATTTCCATGGCGTCATTCAACCGATAATTTTTCTGGAACCATGTCTATTGTGTTAAATCAAGCGGTCGAAGAAACGTTTATACTGGAACCATCTGATAAAAAATTAACTGCAGCGTCTTACTGGTGGTGTCTGGAAATTGTCGCTGAAACACCTCACTTGATTACTTAATACTTTAGAGTATATGATTTCACAAACGTCAGATCTGAATATTGTAAACAAATACAGATACGAGCAAGTTTGTTCAATAGAGACACAACTGAAAAACATCATTGATGAGAATAGAATAAAAACAAAAAGATACCGTAGACGTATCGTTGTTACTGATATAATTGTTTATTCTGCATCTGCTGTAGTCACTGGAACAGCAACTATAATAGGATCATTATCAGCCACATATATAATAGCACCAGTAATAGGAATTGGTGTTGCAGCTATAACCGGTGTTGTTGGTATTCTTAATATAATTGCCAAAAAGATTTACGTGTGCGGCTGATAAATTACATGTATATCAAATATTGTTATCAGCGGCAACACACGCACACGCCAAATTATCATCGCTGATATCATCAGGTCTTAATGATGGAGCAACATCAGATCAGGAATTCGCAGAAATGATTAAGGTTTACCACGACACCTCCGGTTTGGCAACCGGAAATCAAAATCCGCCGTCTCCGACAAAGACAGAGTCACCTTAATTTAAATGAGGAAGTAAACAATAATAATAATGACTGAGACTCAAGAATTGCTACAACAAATCGTCGCTAATACAGCACCACCAACAACTATGATGATATTAACGAGCTCAACTAATCCTGAATTCGACATTATCTTTCCAACGGCAATTACAGCAAAAGAAATAGCATTAGCACAATTGCGAGTATATCACAGCTGGCCAAGTATTAGATCAATATCATTCGGTAGGTTACCCGCAAATAACTCATTAGTTTTTTCTTATAAAAATAATTCTGATGGAATTCCCGTTTGGCAAGTTGTTGGTATTCCTACTGGTAGTTATCAAATCGAACAGATCAACGATGAATTCCAACGCAGAACTAACTCTATCACAGGAAAAGAATCTAAAATCGCTATTACGGTTCATGAACCAACATCATCAACTGCGATAGAAATATCGACACCTGACTACGCCGTAGATATATATCAATCATCGATCAGAACTGTATTAGGATGGCCAGAGGTAGCACCTGTTTATTAAGGACCTCCAGAACCTAAAAATGCTGACTTCATCAGAGATAAAAGAATATTTTTAAAATTTCCAAAATATAGACAAACTGAACCGTGGAGATGGATGCAGATAAGGGAAACAGAAACAGGACCCCCAGAATTTTATTATGTTGATTTTGATGGTGAAAAAGTTCCTATAATAATAAGAAAAGAGTATATGATATTTATCGCGAAACCGATAATGCATTTATCGATGAACAGTTTATTAATTAATTTGGGGATGTTGTTAAAGATGAACATCAAATTGTGTCATCGACGCCACAACTGTTATTTCAAGATTACATACGAGAGTTTCCCAACGATGACCTATAAAATCATTAAAACGATACAGATTCTAAATCAAGTTGCATCAGAACTTGACTTTATCAATCGGGTAATTATTGCATCGGTGGTTACTGAAGAGACACGCGCAGATAAAAATAATACCGCTCGACAATTATTTGCTGTTATAAAATAACCGAAGCAGATGTACCAAACTTTGTAATACCTGGATTTAACGCTGACGGACTGAGAAAATCAGTCAATGATATCATCAATGAAAATTTCCCCAAAGTCGTTGAATCATGGAGAAAAATATCCCCACCGGCAATTATTCTCAGACTTGACAATGATCCATACGGTGGAGGTTGTCATGTATCACCAGGTGTTGTAAATATCACATCAACGATTGCAGTTAACTTGGTGTGTGACGCCATCGATGGAAGTTATCAAGTAGACGTTGAAAAATCCAAACAAGCAAAACAAGGATATATTTTATACTCATTTATCCCTGAAGTTCCTCCTGGATTTTTAATTGTGCAGTGCCAGTTAATCTGGTTTATCTACGATGTCATAATCCACTGTTATCACGGATGCATTTTAGACTTACTGACCAGGCCGGACACTTACTTGACCTACGTCAAGAAGTTCTGGCAATAAGTTTGTATGTGAAATCGTAGATCTTCACAATCGTAGCGTTCGTAGAACGCCAATAGCTTCATCGTGACTGATCTCTCTGAATCAAAATAAATATCATAATCAGAATCTGAATCTAAATCAGAATAAATATTATTATCTGAATAAATATTATAATTCAGAATAAATATTATAATCTGAATCAGAATCAAAATAAAAATTATAATGAAATTTTATTTTTTTAAATGATAATCAGAATAAACTCTGAAAATCGATCAGGGGGGAAATACCCGACTAAAAATAAAGATCAGAATAAAACTCTGAAAATCGATGGGGGGGGGGGGAATATCCGACTAAAAATCAAAATCAGACTAATTCTAAAAAATTAGATTTTTGGTGATAAAATTACGCTGGAACAATAAAAATATTTTTTACTGACCAACAACAACAATAAATTTTGTAATGAAAATTTATTTTTGCTGATTAACGTTCAGATTTCATAATTTGATGGGGGTAAATGGTACTCAAAATTATGTTTATCGTTCAGATTTCATACTTTGATGGGTTAAATGGTACTCAAAATTATGTATAACGTTCAGATTTCATAATTTGATGGGGGTAAATGGTACTCAAAATCATGATTATCGTTCAGATTTCATAATCTGATGGGGTAATAAATACCTGATTAAAAATCAAAATCAGACTAAATTCTGAAAAATCGATGGGGTAAATGGTACTTAAAATAACAAAATCTCTCTTGATAAAACATATTTTTTATGGAATTTAACGAGTGAATCAACTTCACATCTGCAATATATCGTTGTTGTAAATCTTTATTTTTATAGCAACATCATGAATGTGGCACGCTTGATCAATCGCATTTATTGGATATTCTCCGGGTTTTGGTTGGTCTCGTTCATCAAGTCGGATATCAAATCGGGTTCCACGACCACAATAATTATATCCATGGAGATGTTTTTCTCCTGGGTACTTAGCCCATGGAGTTCCTGGTAATTTTCCCAGTGAAGCAGTGATATCACCACATGTCTTCGTACGAGACGAAATACATTTGTATTTGTTTGTACCACATTTTGCACACTTGCCTGGAAGTGCAAACTTTTTATTTTTTGTTATTTTTGTTGTTAATCCACTGGTGGAGCTGGATGCTCTGCATCGAACACAATATAAATTCATATTATTTATTATATTTTTACAATATGGATGTCATTGATTTCTCAGCGACACGAAAGCAAGAGCCAATCGAGCATCATGCAACGTTACCAAATACTATCAGAGCCATTATAATAGATCCATCTGGGTCTGATAAGACGCAATTATTGCTGAATCCAGTAAGGAGATGGCGATAGTGGGATAAGTTGTATTTGGTGGCACCATCCGTAGATGATCAGCGATGCTACGATGTGCTTAAAGATTTTAATGAAGAAGCAAAGTCATTGGATGAAGATGATGATAATGATATTGTTGATTTTATCACCGATATTGATAAAGCTCCATCCGTGGATGATCTCGACGGAGATATTAATAATCTCGTAGTATATGACGATGTGATGCTGGACAAACAATCAAATCCAGCTCGGATATTTTCCCGAGGCAGACACAAAAATACAGTTGTATTTTATGTTACTCAGCGATATACACAAATATCTAAAGTGATCAGAGACAGTTGTAATCTTTTAATTGTGTTTAATGGAGTCGATACACATACTCTGCGAAACATTCATCAGACTTGGTGTTCAGGAGATATGGATGTGATTAAATTCAAAAATTTCTTCTCAAAAGCACAAGCTACCCCACACGGATTTATCACGATAAATTAACATGATCATCGGTCGAGGTATCGTATAGGTCTCGATAAAATTTGTGACTGAGAAATACAGCAGCAGGGAGGGCGACGACATCGAATGAGTGAGCAGTTACATAAACAAACACGCCATCAAAACAAAAAAAATCATAAATGTCAAAAAATAAAGTAACAAAAATAAGCTAACCCAAACAGGAAAGTTTCGGGTCGGTTAGAGATTTCGGTTTTGACGTTATTGACGTTTGTATTTTCGTTTTTGTAGGAAACTTTATTTTTCGGCGAAATCTCTAACTGAAAATTTTGTAGGATTCGCCCTCCCTGCTGCTGGATGTAAAAGGCTTGCCTGAGATCTGTTGTCCCTGCTATTGGACTAAACGAAAGTTTGGTCGTTTTCTCTGTGTGACAAAACGATCGTGTGCCATTTTACAGAACTAATCCAGAATAAAAGACTTGAATTTAATGTTTTTCATTCGTATATCTTCAGAACAACAACGGGTTTCTAAATGGATTCTGAAGACAGTTGATTCTACCACCGAAAAAGTTTGTTTTGCAAGCAAAACGTTATGCGGCAGTGCAAATTTATAACTTATCTCATTTCAAAAGAAGAGAAGAAAAAGAAATATATTAAACTCAATTAACAACAAAAACATAATGTAAGTTTCGAAATTTCATTTCAAACTGCGTGCACTATTGTAATAGATAATACCGGATTTGCGATTTTAGAATTAATTAATGAAGGATTAGAAGTAATCCGAATGATAATGGCTGGTGTTTCCAATAGTGCATCTAAGCGAGAGGCAATTGAGCACTTAAGTGATCATATATACACATCAAAACTGGAGTGATACTATTTATTATATCATCATTTTTTTCTCCGTTAACTTTACATTGTCATAATTGTGCAGTATTTTTCCACACTACACGGCTTCATACTGCATCCCACGTGTATCTAAAATAGTATAATGTATTAGGAACTACTTTGTAAACAAGCAATGTACGCTCATGAAGTAAACATTTTAGCTTTTGGTTTATTATATATGTTTGTGGATGAACCAAACAAGCTGTTTCGTGCATTTGAAAACAAAGATGATAAAGCTGACAGAGTCACCAATGAAACTTCAAACAAGCAAACGAATGAACGTGGTATTCGCAATGTCAACAACAAACGTGAGAGACGCAGCAATTAAAAATACCAGTCTGATCATTGAAACAGTTATTTAGGAAAAATATTAGTAACTTTTCGCAAATAGAATGGTTCAGATTATGACCAGTGCTCTCATGGGTCTATAAAAATAGCACAGAAAAGCATACTGAGGCCAAGAGTTATCGCCTGTCGATCAGATACGTGCCATGTTACAAGTCAGTCAAAAGATAAACTCAAGAAATAAAATACAACTTAAGGTATTGGTAGGAAACTTAGAGCCTCAGAGTCAGTAAGGCAAGACAACGAAAAAGTATAATATCCGCTGGCTAACTGGACTGTTACAGAACAGCTGCTTTGCAATTTTCCCCGTTTAACTATTTTGACACAATGTTAGGCAGCAATAGAGGCCCTATACTGTATGATACATGGTATAGCTGGGATCGCTCCAACAGTGAGCATTCAAGTGACAGGGCATAAACATGTATCTTCTTTAGCTGGTAATAGGAATGGTAATAAATATACTCACATTTATGCATCTTGAATTTCCTCAAGATGCACAAGTGAGGATATATTTTCAACACTGAATGATAATATATGCAATATCAAAATGACTTAATCTTTGCAGTATACAATAAAATATCAAATGACATAATATTTGCAGAATGTAATAAAATATCGAAACTAGGTAATGTTTGCACTATGTAATAACATATCGAATGACCTAACGGTAGCAGTATGTAATAAAATATAAAAACGTCTTAATGTTAGCAGAGTGTAATAACATATTGACTGAATTAATGTTAGCAGTATGTAATAAAATATGGAAATGGCTTAATTTTAGAAGAGTGTAAAAACAGATCGAATGAACTAATGTTAGCAGTATGCAATAAAATATAAAATTACTTAATGTTAGCAGTATGTAATAAATTATCGAACTTATTTAATGCTAGGAATGGCAATAAAAATCGAAACGACTTATGTTAGCAGAATGAAACAAAATATCGAATGACGTTATATTAGCAGTGTGTAATAAAATATCGGATGGACTTAATGTAAGCATGATGTAATAAAATATCGATCTGACTTAATGTAAGCAGTATGTAATAAAATATCGAACTGACTTAATGATGGGAATGTGTAATAAAAAATCGAAATGACTCAATTTTAGCAGTATGTAATAAAATATCAAATGCCCTAATGCTAGCAATATGTAATAAAATATGGAAATGACTTAATGTTAGCAGTATGTAATAAAATATCGAGTAACGTAATGTTAGCAGTATGTGATAAAATATGGAGTGACTTAATGTTAGCAGAATGGAATAACAAATCGAATGAATTAATGTTAGCAGTAAGCAATAAAATATTAAATGACTTAATGTTAGGAGTATGTAATGAAATATTAAAATGATTTAATGTTAGGAATTTGTAATAAATATCGAAGTGACTTAATGTTATTAGGATGTAATAAAATATCGAATGATGTAATATTAGCAGTGTGTAATAAAATATCGATAGGACTTAATATTAGCATGACATAATGAATAAATCGATATTATTTAATGTTAACAATATATAATAAAATATCGAATGACTTGATGTTAGCAGTATGTAATACAATATCGAATGACTTAATGTTAGCAGTATGTAATACAATATCAAATGACTTAATGTTAGTAGTATGTAATACAATATCGAAATACTTAATGTTAACAGTATGTTATAAAATATCGAAATGACAATGTTAGGAATGTTTAATAAAAATCGAGACGACTTAATGTTAGTAGAATGTAATAAAATACCGAATGACTTAAGTTTAGCTTATTGTAATAAAACATCGAAATGATTTAATGTTAGCAGTAATAAAATATATTGAAATGACTTAATGTTAGCACTGTGTAATAAAATAACGAATGACGTACGTAGCGAATGATGTAATAAAATATCGATATGACTCAGCTTGGCAGAATGTAATAAAACATCAAATGAAGTAATGTTAGCAGTATGCAATAAAATATCGAATGACTTAATATTAGCAGTATGTAATTAAATATTAAAATGACTTAATGTTAGCACCGTATAATAACATATCGAATGGCTTAATGTTAGCACCGTATAATAATATATCGAATGACTTAATGTTAGCAGTATATAGCAAATATCGAAATGACTTAATGTTAGCAGAAGGTAATAAAATACCGAAATGACCTAATATGAGCAGTTTGTAATAAAATATCAAGAAATGGTGTATGATTAAAAGTATCCTCTTATGAATCATATTTCATGTGGCATTTTTAATCGCGGCAATAAAACAAAAATTATTGAAAGTCCAGTGCTAGAACGAGTAGAGAATTGCTACGTATTTATTATCATTTGTAGATAAATTATAGAATTATTATTATCCTTAAATCGTAAGAAGCTGAACATTTTGCGATAAAGAGAAATTCATGAGCTATTTTATAAACGCCGTCTCGAAAACAGTACGTATGATATCTTTCTTCTTTTTAAATATTATTTGCTTTTCCAATTACATACCCAGACTATGATTTGAGCTTCTAAGCATAGCTCATGCAACTTTAAATTTAAATGG
The DNA here is from genome assembly GCA_016617855.1 of Megalonaias nervosa. Taxonomy (NCBI): domain Eukaryota; kingdom Metazoa; phylum Mollusca; class Bivalvia; order Unionida; family Unionidae; genus Megalonaias; species Megalonaias nervosa. Next base: position 10,664 of record JAECUM010050031.1, on the reverse strand, counting down.
CAGATTAGGTGGCGTAATTTTCTACATGCAAATCAGTTTATATGCTTTTTTCACAAAGATAATTTACTGTTCCGTTTACTTCAGATTTTCAATCGGCAAATTAATGCAAATTAATCTGCCTTTCAAAATCGTAAGAAAAAGCTTCTTCATCTGGCACACATTACTGTAACTATGTATGGCCAAACCCGAACTTTAAATAGTTCTCATATGAGATGCGCAAGTGATCATATCTACTTGTATTAGTACTTTCAACATTTTATAGCATTCGGTGGATTGGGTATTTATCAACGCCAACAATTTTTGATCAATACTGTATATATTTTAAAAAGTAAAACACACAGAAACTGCTGAGACCTAACTCAGCTAATAAAACACTGTTCGGAGTATTTTTGTTAATTTTGGGACTGTTCTTACAAAAACTAATTTGATCAATTTCTGTACAGTGTATATATTTATATCCCCATGTTTCAGAAGAATGTAAAATATTTGCCAAAAAGTGTGATCAGAAAGGAAAGAAACATTTTAACATCAATAGCTTTGCGTTTGGTTGCAAAACATTTTAAAGTTCCAACTATCTTATATCTTTCTTTCAGGCAACATTTGTTTGTGTTCATCATCATTTAAGCGTGGAGGGGAATATAATACGGGCCCTGGAGTAAGAAACACCCGGGCCTCTCCTAGTTCTTGTTCAAACAAATTTTTTCTTTTATACAATTAAAAAGTGTTGTTCGGCCTGGGCCCCTTTACGGAATATATCCCCGGCTGCCACCTTACTCTTGTCGGCCCTAGGTATTACGTTAAAGGATACTCAATATTTTCGGACAAAATCACTATTTTGGAATTATTGTGAATTCATTGAAGGACATTTTGGATTATATCATTGTGATAAATCAACAGTATTATCACATAAACACTATTCCAGGCGACTGGCACAGTGGCAAATCAAAAATTGGAATTCATTTGGAATACCGCTGCAATTCATTCGGAACTTTTACTTTTGGATTTGCGATAGAACTTTTAGGACTATTTGGGATTTAATTCACAATTCTGTAAGTTCTTCTTAAATTTTCACTTTTTAATTTAGGAAAATAAATTATTTGTTGAATTTTACAAAACTTGTTGAGTTTCACTCTTTTCTGTAAATTATTTTAAGACCATAGAGTCGTAACACTGACTCACTTGAGGCATTTGTTTTGTTCGTGAAACACATATACCATATCAACAATAATGAGTGTAATATTAAAAGAACAATCTTATGAACAAAAGCATGTTAAATCAGAGAAAATTTAAAGTAACTTTAAGATTAAGTGTCAGGGAAATTTTTCTTTATGACAGGCTTTCTTATTGATAAGCAGAGGATGCTAAGGTGCAAGATTAATAAAGAGTGAACACAGCAAGAATTTATTTAACTTTATACTTATGTTGGGCAGGATATAAAATGAAATCAAGAGTATTCTAATAGTTTAATGGTTTTGCTAGGAACCTTTATATGCTTCACTACAAAGAGAACAAGGAAATATTTGATTATTTTGTTCATGTTACCATGTTCTGTGAAAATTGTATCCCTAAATTTTAAGGGCTATTGTGATTAAAGTTGAACATCTTTTGCGTGGACATGTATGTGTGTTGTATATTAAATTCCAATTTAATATTAATACGAATGCATACAGAAGCTGGTAAAGCCTAAAACACCTAAATAATTTGCTATCATTTAAAGCAGTTCATGTAAATACAGGACAGGGAATCAGTTTTATATTAATTTTATGTTAAGGTTGAGTCTTTGAATGGATGGGAGTCATTGAATAGTTTCCATATGGTAAGTAAACCTGTTTGCTATGTGCGATATTTATAAATTTATTTATTTATTTATTTATTTTTTACTTGCAGACCCGCAGATCAACGACATAAGCAAATTTATACGTGTGTCTTATATGTCCGCTCTTACAGCCCTGGCCATAGTGGTTACTTACGTTTACACCGCGTGCACTGAGATTGGCATCTACAGCAAGAATAACCATGTTGACGCGTGGCCTTTTTGGACCCTCAACACCGTGATTAGGATCGAGGAAATGGCCTCCTGCTGCATTGTACTTTATGTTCCGCAGAAACTTCCAGTCAGGTCGTTTTTCGTCAGAGTCCTTGACCTCGTCAGATGCAGCCGTAAATCTCGTAGAGTTTTTCCAAATTCGTCTGCGTGTTTCTGTTCAGGGTGCCGATCAGATAGGTGTGATGGTAAATTTGGCAGGCGCCGCATATGTAAAACTTCTTCAAAGATCAACGTTAGCACAGTTGTTATTGACGCTAAAATTGGTGACAGTGTCGAAGATGGGTCTGATATATTCTAGAAAATGCTTGTCAATATGTAGTTAGAAACTATTCAGTTGAAAATAGTTAATCCGTTCATTCTATAAGAGATGATGGAACTGATACAGTTTCAATGGAAGGCGATTTTCAGTGGAAGGATCCCACGGATGTAGACATTAGGAAATATATACAGGAGTAGGAGAGCTACATTGACTATGGATAAATTTTTGAAACTGACTTGGAATACCTGCAATTATCCGCTGGCCCTTGAAGCTCTATCGGTGCCACGCAAACGGTTGTCCCCGAAACAGTGTGCGATCGTAGGTGATTCCGGACGCAAGTTTACTGAAAACTATGGATTGTTGTTTCTTTTGACTGGATGAATGGTGACTGGCACTGGACGCAAGGCTACCATTGTTGTTGTTGTTACAGTTCGTAGTACATTGCAAGGATGGACCGAAAAGAAGATAATGCAACTGCTAAGTAGAACTGTTTACAATAGTTTTGTGACCTAGTTGCAAACTGAAATTGGCAATCGTTGCTATGATGACATAATACTCCACAAAGAGTAGGCAGAAAAAGATGTGTTTTAGGGACACGTTCTCCACACCACACACAGAGAGGTTGCTTTTGTAGTTCTTGGACAGAAGAACTCTTGAGTAGGAGCGGTAGCTGCTGTGGGTAACGGCATGATGGTCACTTCTGCTTTTCGACGTCCATGAATTGTGAAGCCTTTATCCAAGAATAAAAACTAGATAGATATCCTTTCCAACACACTTTCATTTATTAAAGTCGACGTTAGTTCATTTTACGTGCTCTTCGATCGAGAATGATTTCGATATCGTCTTCTTTTTTGGTCACTTATGGTAGCTCAAGCAAGTAAAAGGTTCTTTTTAACACTTCTCTGCTCATGTCTTCCAATTTATACTCAGAAAGAACACGTTCACATACCCGTCTAGAGCAACGAAATAATTCGGTTGTACAGTTAGGTATATAACCTCTGTGAAATATACGTTTGTTGTTTTCCAATGCCAATCCAACCTACATTCTTGAACTCCAGTTCATTCTCTTCGGAGGTAGGTGATCTTCCACTCAATCAATGAAACAACCTCAGTACATTTTCAGGGGTTACGTTTTAGGATAAGCATCTGATGATTCGTTAGTGCTTGCCATTGATGATCGACGTCTGCGACTTTGGCTTGAACTCTGGAAAATTTTCGTCGAATGGGTTTGTGTAACGTACACTTCCACTGTTCTTGTAACCGTTGTCCCATATCTTTTGGGGAATTTAGCTTTTTACTTTGTTTTAGTCTCGACATTAGGATCCAGTTTCAAACGGAAGCGAATAATGACACCAACAAACGATCCACTTCCAACAGGTTTTAAATGATCTGGTTTGTTTGGGGGATTTTTGGTGGATTTTTTTGTTGTTGATCGAGTATCGAATTTTGGATCCGCCAGGTGTGACAGCGCTACTTTATGTTACTCAAAACAGCGTTTGATTTAATGGGGTATATGACCTATACCTCGATGTAATGGACGTCCTGCCAAAGTAAGCCATACTAATGTTACTTTGAGACCGGATTCTAACAAATGTACACAGAACTGTGCATTCGTTTCGCGACTGATACCATAAAGAGCACTAATCAATTTGGCACATATCTCCAAAATAACTTCGAACACCCTGCGTTGATTTGAGACAGGAATATTAACGTGGTATCCTGTATATGAATACGCATCGTCTTTCCAAAAAGTTTGTCCGCTCTTACCGAGGGACAAATCGTATTTCTCAGAATGTATTTTCGCAGCAATATCCAGCATCATTGTCCAGAACTAACAACTGCATTCGGTTGAGCTGTCAGACAGGACAAGGACAATGGGACTGTGATGTGTCCCTTTCGGTCAGCAGCATAACATGAATGTCCACATGGCAGATCGTTGGGTCTTTTAAACGTTTCCAGACATATTGCTAACTGTAAAATATGTGTGAACTGTATATATTCCCGGGAAGTGGTCGTCATTTTGTTCTCACATATGGACGTATTATTTCACTTCTGCGTGAAAATTAGCAACTTTCTTATTGCAAATAAAATACGTACGCCTACTTGACTACAAGGCTATGAATAGCTGCTCTAATATGTAATGATTGATACACATGCCGGACAAATTGTTTTTTTTTTCCCCAAGGATGCAAAGCTGCCGAAGTTAGATGTTGGTTAATTCAAAGAAGGACTGGTTTACCCTGGTCCTCGATATGAGGACCTCAAAAGGCCACAGGCTCCATTGAAAGGGACGACACATATAAAATGTAAGCGAGGCGGTCAAGCTAAAAGTTGAAATAAATGACTCAGGCTGCAGGTGTGTTTAACGTGCCCTTGCTGACTGTCATGGACGCGAAGCTCAGCATCAAAAACTGGTCAGTTTCTCAGCAGTCTACTAGCCAGATGTGCTTCTCGCCCTCGCGACAACAAATATTTAAAAATCTGACTCAGCACTGCGCCATGATCGTTGGTCGCCGAGGCTGTGACAAAAACAGTTTAGCCAATAAGTTTCTCAAAACCGAATTTAAAAGCCACCTTGATAATGTCTCCATTAACTGTCCTACTATTCGCCACTATAAGGTTTACGACCGGTCGTGGGCTAGCGGTAGAAAAGACGATGTATTTTCGATCAGACCAGAACACTTTCGTGGCATTCTTGATGACATATACTAGAAAAATGGTTTGATGGCAACACCACGGTCTTTCCGCTCCATGGTTGTTCAATTCTTTCTGACGAACGGCATAAGAAACCGGTATTTGCTAAGCTCACCTATATCAGTCGCCATGCGGAATTCAGTAATTGGGTCGTTTCTCCGAAAACGACGCCGTCGCCAATAACTTTCGAGAGCAGACTTCTTGTAACGTGTTCTATTTCTGAAAGGACGAAGAGTCATTCAGAGACCTACAGCGAGAAAATAATGTTATTTAGCCTTAGAGCTGTGCTGAAACATATGAACTTTCTCAGAAACTAGAGTTTCGGAAACATATTGATGCTAACAGAGCCGCCGGTCATATGGAAATTTGTTCCCGTTCATGCCTGTCGCTATTGCAACAGCCTCGTTGGGACATTAGCTTATCTCAAGTACAAACTACTTAGCGCTAAGCATGCAACCAACCATATCACCCAAAAACTTACAAGACCTCGCACATATGCTGCTGTTAAAGCAGCACAAGTAGTCGAGACGCCAAACACGAACGTCAAAAACATGGGATTTGCAGACCAACTGCAGACCACATATTGCAGCTCAAGAGCAGGTTCGTGCACAAGTCATGAGTGAGCGGCGACTAACAGCACGTGGACGACATGAGGCAAAGCAAGCGATAATCCTAAGCAAAGCGTCATTAAGTCATTTGCGTACCGCCTATCTGACTTGGTTGCTCTTGGTGCAGCAAAGGAATACCTTGATCGCTAACTGACTTATCAGGGGGTTGTCAAGACTCAACAATAAAATATATAAAAAATAAAATACATTATCGGTTCGATTTCTTTGTATAATTTACCTTGCATAGCAAGGAAGAGAAAATGACCAAGCGAAGCTAGCAGTTATTTTAATAGGTTGAAATCTAAAGTTAAGTCAAATTCTATACTCATGCTCTCAGTTCATTGGATCCTTTGAATTTACCGATTCAGTCGTAAGTATGATTCAGTGGTTGCTATTTTTAAATACCATGTGTTAGTCATACAAGTTGAACAAGAAATCATGGGGAAACGGATTTGAAGAGAGAAGCATATCAGTAAGGTCAAGAATATACATATTACAAATTAAAGATAACAATAAATGTAACGAGAAAGATGTTGTTCTTGAAGGAAGAAATGTACATCGATACTAGTCGTACGCAATAACTCGATTTCAAAGGATTGCATGTACGCACGGCATAAAATCTTCCGCATTATCGAGATTTGTACCTTGCTCAGTTCCCAAAAGTGATCTTAGAACTATTTTACAGAGACATAGCTTCGCATCGACAAAATTCAAGTACGTATGACACAGTTAATATGGGATCAAGGCCTACATCCAACTCACCTTTTCGGTGGAGGATTATCCAAATCCTGGTTTCCTCAAATTCTATCTGGGGATGATTAGGTCATTGCCTTTAAAGCAGACGAATTTTGTATACAACGTCAGTTCCGCCTAAATCACGCCTGTTGGGGGATGGAGGTGTAAAAGAGAACGATCAGGTTTGATGGGAAGTTGTATTAGCTCAATATATAAATGATCTGGTGTAACCTTTGACTTAATCCAATGACGTGCGTTTTCGTCACCAAAATTGTATCTGTGTCCCTGTGAAATACTGCAAACGTTAGGCATGATTATGAACTATGCATCGGCTAAATATTAATAAAGACAACAAGGTGCACGTGCACATCTAGACAATGCATTAATTAACAATATCGGCTCTTTATTACTACTTCCATTAATCTCCTGGCTGGTTATTCAGACAAGCATTCGGCAGAGAGAGAGAGAGAGAGAGAGAGAGAGAGAGAACCATACACTAAACCTAATAAATCTGTTAGGTGGAAAGCAGTAAATTGTTTTAGGATCCTATCGAATGAAAATACTGCTAAATGTTCTCCATTCAACCTTCGGTTCCCTTGATCACAAAATTTTATCAATTATCAGATGATTGACTATTATTTATCACACCTAATCTCGTTTCATGATATTTCGTGAAACATTACAATTTTACCCAAAAGATTAGTTTTATATACAACTATTCCTAGATTCCATAGATACCTATCTTTTCTCATAGTTCACGTGAATATAAATTCTTTGAGAACTTTAAGGACAAAAATTTATATTCCTTGGAGTGAAAATGCTTTAAATATACATGGTATACTTACCTTGGGAATATGAGATTGATTTTCATATATATATATATATATATATATATATATATATATATATATATATATATATATATATATATATATATATATATATATATAACTAAACAATCACATTCGATATTGCTCTGCAATATTATCATGATTCAAAACATACAAAGCATTATTTGCTCGCATTGTTGTCCTTATCGTCGGTGTTACTGTCATCTTCGTCACAAGCAGCTAATCCAAATTTAAAACTTTTGTTACAAATCTGTTCAATTGCTGAAGATGTTACACTGGTTGCTAGATGTGAATACCATGTGTAAGTCACACATGTCGAACATAAAATCAGGGTAAAACAGATTTGAAGTGGGGAAGCATAATAATACTTCTTGAAGAAAGGAAAGTACGTCTTGTTTTGGAGAGGTCATGCAGTCATAGACAGCATTCTTGGGTGCTTGATGATTGGTGAAATTAAATACCGCAAGATAATGCCTTTTCAGTAAAGTTCCTCACGTACCAAATGAATGGAGAAATAATTATTTTACATTTTTGTCATGTGGGTGTTTTCATTCTAAGACTTATACATCTGTTTTGGAATCATAATTTTACAAACTTTCAGAGTTTCATTAGGTTGTTAAACATTGTTTCATGGGTCTTTGAATCACGAGGAACATTGCATGTTCTCTTCAAATAAGATAGTTATAGAACCAGAACAAATAATAAAAGAAAAATAATAAAGGTGAAACCAAGCCCCAACTCGTAAGCATGTTGCAATAACTTTGCTTGCATTTTTCATGGGAAATTGAATTTTACCTCAGAGAGCAATTCCAACTTCTGAATGTGCAATGAATGAATTACAAAATATATAAAAATTAAAATATGTTATCGATGCGATTTTTTTTACTAGAATTTACCTTTTTAACAAGGAGGAGGAAATGACCAAGCGAACCTAGCGATATATTTTAATAGGTACAAATCGGGAGTTAAGTCAATTGGATACTCTATAACAGTTACTACAGCCGTCAATTAGACACCAAAATAAAGAGAAAGTAAGCATTGTTTTAATAATACATGATATCTACAGAATCATTCTTAAACAGCCAAGACATCCAGTGGGGAAACCATGGTAAATTCCTTGACTTTTAAAATTAAACCCTTTGCAAAGTACGAAACTGCGGAGTGTAACAAACGTATCGCGAGTGCACGCTTTCATGCTCTCTGTTGATAGCAACCTCTGAATTTACTGTTTCAATCAGTCAAGTTTTGTTCCATTAAGTAGAGAAAGGTAATCGTTGCCGTTTTTTGAATTAGCACTGATGAACACAATACTTATATTCCCTGACTGGAGTTTATTCCTGCTTTTAACTACCTACCTTTTTAACATACCCGATTATGCACGAGAGATTCCACACGTGAACAGAACCATATTTATGAACAAATGGACCGAGTTACGTATGACACAGTTATCAATGACGTAAATTAATTCAGGGTCAAGACTAAAATTAAGAGTCTACATCCAACTCACATTTTCGGTGGCGGATTATCCAGTTCCTGGTTTCTTTAACTTCTGATTGGGGACATTAAGTCCTTCCATTTGATGCAGACATATTTGTAGACAGAGACAATTAGCATAGCCTAAATAACGCGTGTTTGGGGATAATAGTGTAAAATAGAACGACCAGGTTTGATGGGAAGTTCTGTCAGCTCAATATATAAATGCTGTTACGTGTAGGCTCGTACAAAAATAACAAGAGAAAAGAGTGAAGCCAACAAGCGTTGTATATTTTATCAAAATAATGTATTTCCCTAGAAAACAATGTAAAAATTGGAAATAGGACTTACAGTTTGTTAATATAATCCAAAATTTAATAATAAGATTGAAAAAAAAGTCCTATCACTAAACAGTTCTAACAGAATCCGGGTTCGAATCTCGATGAAATTCCAATATGGAGGCGATGACGTCAGATGATGTCTGTACTGATGGTAACAGATCCTCGATTGAATCACAGTTTATGTTTCCGTATAGAATTCCAGAATGAATTTCCACTGAATTTCTTTGTCCCAAAACTTTTTATAAAAAAGTACACTTGTTTAGTGTTCTAGAGAATAAATTATTAAATTCCCAAAAACAGATGACTTCAAAAACAATCTGGCAACAACAATAAAAACCTCTTGAGCCCTCAAGGTTTAAAATACAACTCACAAAATCTACTAGAGAGTGTCTGTTTAAACCGCGATTTTAGATCACGTAGTGCTTCACGTGATGGGCTACGTGATTTACTAATTTGAACAGCGCAATAAAAAAAAAAATGCCATTTATCACGTATGCAAGAATAGCCCTATCTAAGAATCAAATTCACACACTGAAAATATATAAAAAAAAGAAAGACTGTTTACAGTTCAGCTAACATGCGAGCCGAAGTGACCTTGGCAATAGCCAATCGTTTTCGCGTAGTGTTTACAAAATCTATGAACCAAAGTGAGCTAAAAATAATGATAATGTAATACCTTTTACGTTCAAATTAGACTGAATATATTTTCAAAAATATCAAATCCCTTGAAAATAATCATTACAATAAAATGTAATGAAACAAAAATAAAATAGAAAAAGAATTTTAAAACTAACAAACAAGCAATTTAATTACATATTCGTAACAACGCTCTGATGAAACTTTTGACTAAACCTAATGACGTTAAGTTTTAGTCACCAAAATCGTGTCTGTGTCCCTATGCGATACTGCAGAACAACAGGTATGAGTATCAACACTGCATCGTCTATCTATAAAAAGAGACAACAAGTTGCACGTTACAGCTACACAATGCATTAATTAACAATTGCGGCCAACCACTATTACTTCCTCCTCTGTTAGTTCGAAGTCAGTAAATTGTTTTAGTATCGTATCAAAAGCAGATATTGCTAAATGCTCGCGATTCCATCTTCAGTGCCCTTGTTCACAAATTGTTGTCCATTTTTGGAAAATGACTGAATATCATTTATCACCTGTTACGACCCTGTAGTCAAATTACATATGTGTTAAAATTTAAATTCTTCTAATTCTTTGTTTCATTTTTATTTTATTTTTATACCACTAAATGTTATTATTATTATGGTGATGATTATGTTAGCAAGGTCTAATAGTTTGTTAGAAACATCATATTTATTTAAAACGTAAATGCGACTCGTGTAAGCACGATTTTTGCATGACAGTTTTTCGTATCAAGTAAACAGTGAGAAAGAGCTATGTAAATGATTGGCTGTGACCACGTTATTTCAAAATAATACTTGTTTACGCATTGTAGTGATTTCAAAATCACACGTGTCCTTCATGCGTGTGTACATGTAATGACGCATTAGCGTGTTTAAATGCTCAGTTACCTGTAAGAAAAGTTTAGTCAGAGTCGTAATCGTAGTCAGTCGTCAGTCGTGGTTCAGAGTCACATGATAACATCTTACAGAGTTTATAATACCTTAAGAAAGGTATTTCTGT
>JAECUM010050028.1:0-17311 GCA_016617855.1 Megalonaias nervosa | reverse complement strand
CGCCTTTGAATCTCTCTCTCTCTCTCTCTCTCTCTCTCTCTCTCTCTCTCTCTCACACACACACACACACACACACACACACACACACACACAGACACACGCACACGGTACAGATTGTGGCATTTCATGAGAGAGGCAGAGACAGACAGACAGAGAGAAAGAGTTGTCTGAAATTCGAGATCTAGAGAATGATAAATAAATTTTTAAAAATCAAAACTGTAATACTATTAATAACAATAATAATAACAAATAGTATGTATGTATATATGTGTGTATTATTATTATTATTATTATTATTTAGCATATTTTTACTGCTCATTACAGTTTTGAATTTTTTACAAAATTGTTATCGTTCTCTAGACCTCGAATTTCCGACGTCTGTCTCTTTCTCTCAAAATTCTGCCGTGACGGCCAGACGCTATCGTCGTTTTCCTGTCCAAAATGGAAATGGAAAAAGAATAGGTCAGTCTCATCATTTGACGAGACATCCGAAGAAACGCTTAGCCAGGCATCGACGTCTCCCCTAGAAAAGACACAGTCGTCCAAAGATAAAGAGGTGCAAACAAAAGGGAGGATTATTTTTATTGGTGATAATGCGTTAACCAGAGAGTTCGTCAAACAGACTGGTCACACACCCAGTCAACTCCTCCAAAAATACTACTTCAAAAATAAGATAAAAGGACATGTGCCAAGTCATCGACGTCAGTGTATTTTCTGTCTGTGCTCCGGAACAAACAAAGATGTCACCTACCAGAAGTGAACACCAACATTACCGTTGTTCTCCTGTCCAAAAAGGAAAAGGAAAAAAAAAAAATGGACAGTCTCGTCTTTTGACCCCGTATCCGAAGAAACGCTTAGCCAAACATAGACGCCTACCCCAGAAACGACTCCATCGTCCAAAGAAAAAGAGGAGCAACCAAAGGGGAGGACTGTTTGGCGATATAGAAAAAAAAAAAAAAAGTCGTCACATTTTTGACGAAGAGATAGCCAAAGAGTTCGTCAAAAAGACTGGTTAAAACTCTTCGACCTACTCCAAAAAATAAGATAAAAGGGAGTGTGCCAAGTCATCGACGTCAGTGTATTTGTTGTGAATGCCTCAGAACAAAGATGTCACCACCACCCCCAGAAGCCATCCCTCTTCTACACCAAAGGATAGAAAAGAAAAGGACTGCCTTCTCGTTTAGCCAAGCATTGGGACGTGTTGTCCGTTCTGTCCAAAACCTCTCCACCCATGCGAAAACAACTCATTCAACCCGCCTCCAAAGACGTCATCGATACCGTGTGCGAATGTTGCCTGAATGTCTTGAAAGGAACAATACATTTGTCTCAACATCAGAAAGAATGCTTAGCTAAGCATCGACACGTTCTTCGCCAAATGGTCCAAAAGAAAATATCCATCCGTCAAAAGAAAAAGATGTTGGTGCAGTGTGGAGGGTCTGTGCACCTGTTGTTAGCACCGTTGGTGAAAGGAGTATTTGGGAACAATGACTACAGGACTCATAACCGGAGCTGCTTCACAAGGGATAGGTCAACAATAAAAAATTGATCAAGAAGATAAAAGGGACTTCTGGGGTCAAAAGATCTCAGACGTGATCAGAGATTGTATCGTGCTGACAAAACCCGACTCAAAAGTGTCCATTTACTTCAAGTGCAACGATGGTTACAAGAACAAGCCACGTACACCTTACACAAACCCATTCGACGAACATTTTCCAGAAATCGCACCCGAGTGGAGGGCATCGATCATCAATGACAAGCCGATTTATCGAAGTCTCTCACTTGGCCACCTACAATCCCGGCTACAAATATTTGTTGTGTGTCATTGACGTCTTTTCCAAATTTGCCCGGGTCGTGTCATTGACTTCCAAATCGAGCACTGAGTTAGTGCGAGCCCTAAAACTGGTGTTGAAACAAAGTGGTCGTCACCCTCTTCGATGGCAAACCGACAAAGGCGCCGCATTTCTGAACCAAGCTTTCCAAAAAGAATGAAAGAAACGAGACATTCATATTTTCACCACCGAGAATCCCGAAACCAAAGCCAGCATCGTGGAACGTTTTCAACGTACCTTGAAAGAACGCATGTGGAAATATTTTACGCATCAACACACTTTCAAGTACATCGTCGTCTTACCGCACCTGGTCAAAGCGTACCAATCTTACCATCGGATCATCGGATGTGCCCCCATGAAGTGACTCCCGACAACGAAGTGACCGTCTTCGAGTGCCTGTTTGGTAAGTCCCCGACTGTGGCTGTCCCCAAGAAAGATGGAGTGTTGACGACGAGAGATTGGGTGCGCATTGGCAAAACCAAACGCACTTTCGACAAAGCTTACTTACCCAACTGGACCACCAAACTGTTTCGTGTCACTGGACCAGTGCGTAGTCGTCATCCTGCCTTCTATACATTGGAAGACATGAACGGGGAAGTGTTAAAAGTGACCAAAAAAGAGACGAAGACATCGAAAGCATTCTCGATCGAAGAACCCGTAAAGTGGGAAAATGACGTGTCAAAGAAGCCAAAGTATGTTGAAAGAATATCCTCCCAGTTTTGACCCTTGGATCGACGCTTCGCAAGTCATCGACTATAAAAAGAAGTGACCATCATGCCCTTCAACACAGCCTCAACAACCACAGTGATCATTCCTTCATCGAGTTCTTCTGTGCAAGATCTACAAAAGCAACCCTCGTGAGTGTGGAGTGGAGAACGTGTGCCTAAAACGCAAATGGTCTTTTTCTGCCAGATCTTTGTGCTGTATTGTGTCATCGGTGCCTCCATTGCCAATTTGAGTTTGCAACAAGGAGACAAACAATTGTAAACCATTTTACCAAGCAGCTGCATTGATCTCCTTCTCCCCAATCCTTCCCTGAAATACTCTAACGATAACAACGGGAGTAATGAGACCAACGTCAGTCACTCTCCTAACAGTCTCCGCCAAAACAACAATAACTCTCTTTTGGACACTCCTCTAACCCCTCGAACAGCAGAACTCTGGAATTATGAATAACCAATTTTACTTAACTTTACCCAGTGACAGTTCCATGGATGTGTTTCTCCCTAACACTTTGTGCTGTTTCACGGCCAAATTACCTCAGGCCATCCAATTGGATCACGAAGCCCATTGGGAAGTGGCTTTGGTCGAAATGATTCACCCTACACAAATCAAAAAACATCATTGAAAATCAAAACACATTTCATGTCGAAATCCTGAACGAATAAGTGAAAGAATTCATGAATGAAATCTGGTTTCCAGGTATCACAAATCCAGCAAGCAGTCCATTATTCACCATCTATACAGTGAAAATTTCCCCAGGCTATTATTTTAACGGTCAACATTTGGTGGACACGATTGCTTCCAGGTTCGAGGAAGTGTTTGGGAAAGCATTGGAGAAAGCGAAACGAAGTATAACCATCGAGTACGATAAAGCGGCTGGTCGCGTACTGATGAAATTTAAGGATACCTAAACGTTGTCATCAGGTTTAATGATAGTTTGTTTGAAAGTTTGGGTGAAGACACAACAATGGCTCCGAATTCAGCCCGAAGATCAACAGCAATATGGAATTTTACAGTTACCCTGTAGAACTGAACGAAAGACTGATTTGATCTTTGTGTACTCCGATGTAGTGGAGTACAACGTGGTTGGACACATATCCGCATACTTACTGAAAGTCGTTCCTTTCAAAGTGGATTCTGCCACGACCAATGACGAGGAAGGTGGAAACACTTTTCACATTCACCCCGAATTTGTACATCCTCAATATTTGCCCGTCAGTAAGTCGTATTTCAACACTGTCGACATTGGTATAAAAGGAGATCTGGGACAAAATATTCCATTCTCCAAAAGGAAAGTCACGGTGAAACTCCCTTTTCGGAAAAAGATTATCTAACGACTCGTAAGTCATGTATCCTGTGTACCAAGGAGTCGCTTGATAGCGAGGCCATGGTTTAGGAGATATGCTGAAATCTGAGTTTCGTTCGATGGCATTTTTTTTTAAAACCGATGGTTGAAAGATGCCGCCTTGACGCAAGGAAAGAATTTCTCTAAAATGCCATTATCGACAAACAAAATCCCAAAGAAGTCCTCTTGAGAGCAGGCACAAATGTCTTGCTCCAAACTGGAAAAGACATTTTGGGCCTACGAGAAACTCATATAAATGCACTGGACGCTGCCCAGTCAGGCATTCCTGCTTCCCTGACACCACAGCAAGGACAAGGTAGAAAGAGACGACGACGAAGACACCCCTCCAGAGGCTTTCAAACACACAGAACTAGAAAGACCAAGAAAAGAACCGTCAGAGAATTAGACGTATTTGATTATTAAATAACAGAGAGAAAAAATGATGCACCTAGAGTCTTGCGAATGTTCCAAGTCGGAACTGGATCTGTTTGCCATGCCATCCACTATGATGACGATGCAAGAATCCCAATGGGTAGAATTTCATCCCGTCTCCTCTTTGACGACCTCAGTCTCCATCGAATTTGAAATCAAAGGACAACACGAAGATTACATCGATCTGAATAGCAGTTACTTGTACCTGAAAGTCAAAGTTCTCGATCCGACTGGAAATCCTATAGACGGCGATGAGGATGTAACTCCCGTCAACAATTTCATGCATTCCTTGTTCAGCGAAGTGGATTTGTACTTGAATAACAAACTGGTCAGCAGCAGCATGGATACTTACTCTTACCGAGCGTACCTGTAACATTTCTTGACGCACGGAAAAGAAGCCAAGAACACCAATCATGGTTCCTTGCATGGTATGGAAACCTGACACGGCAGGAAAATTTAAAGACACAGATTTGATTAAAGAGAACCAGACCACAACGTGGGATTCAACGACCGACGAAACAAAGTCAAGGATGGGCAGATTTTAGAACTGAGGGATCGTTTGCATTTGGACACGTGGTTACAAAAGAAGTATTTGTTGAACGGAGTGGATGTCCGCCTAAGACTGAATCGCAGCAGTATCGCTTTCCATTTGATGGCTGATGCTTCCAATTACAAAACAGTCATCGAAGAAGCCAGACTGTACGTGCGACGCGTGGAAGTGTTACCTAAAGTGGGAAACGACATCAGTCACACTTTGAGCAGAACGACCGCCAAGTATCCGATACGACGCGTGGAAGTGAAAACTTTCACCATTGCCGCTAGACTCCGATCTAAGGTATAAGATGATCTGTTCCAAGGACAGTTACCCAAACGTTTAATCATTGGCATCATTAGCAATGCAGCTGTCAACGGAGTCCCCGATCAAAATCCTTTCGAGTTTGAGCATTACAACGTGTCCAAGATTGAAGTCAGTCGAGATGACAAGACCCTGTGTATCAGACCTTTGAACCTGACTTTGACAAGAAGAATTACTTGAGGTCGTACTTGTCCCTGTACGAAGCTACCGGGCAGCTAGGGACCAACAGTAGGCACGGCATTTCGTACAACGATTATGCAAGAGGTTACGCTTTGTGGGCTTTTGATTTCGTTCCAGACCAAGGCTGCGACGAGGGGCATTTCCACCCTATAAAATCTGGTCAGCTTCTTGTGGAACTTCAGCCTGCTAAATCTCTACCGGAGACGG
Organism: Megalonaias nervosa; assembly: GCA_016617855.1. Classification (NCBI taxonomy): domain Eukaryota; kingdom Metazoa; phylum Mollusca; class Bivalvia; order Unionida; family Unionidae; genus Megalonaias; species Megalonaias nervosa. The sequence goes on along the minus strand of JAECUM010050028.1, from coordinate 11,739 downwards.
TGAACGTCATCTTGTATGCCGAATTCGACAACACTCATTCAAGGCTTAGAAGCTATGGAAGACCCTTTTCCCTCTTTGAATGGTAGAGAATCTTTGGAAATGGAATGGAATGATATCTTGGAAGCAGAACGACCCACCAAAAAAGACAAAGACGAAGAGGTGATGGTCATGTCCAGATGGCCACAACAAGAACAACATTTAGTATCCTGTTCTGCCAAACTCCTGGCAGAAACAATTACTGGGTTGACCGTGAAACATTGCTATGGATGTCAAAACGATCATCCCAGTCAAATTCAGCACGATCAATGTCTGATGATGAGCCAAGAAGAAAAATTGGACGAGTATCTGGATGATGGTTGGGGTCTCGTCTAGGAAGAAGCAGTGTTGCATCAGTGGTATAAAGACTTACGTCACCCAAACTGACCACATACCATGCATCCCAATTTTTAAACTACTCATGGATTTGTTGGAAAAACACACTATTTTCATCCAATAAACGTCCGGAACAAACCAATTAAATAACCTATGAAAATTAAAATGGATAAAACTAAGAAAAATTGTCTAATAATCTGGCATTGGAATAGTCGGGGACTAAGTATGAACAAACCTGAACTTCTTATCAAACTTAACAAGACAAAACAAAAACCAGATATTATTTGCATTCAAGAAACTCTATTACATCAGACCTCCAAATACTTACCAAAAGTCGGCGCCTACTCAACCAGCCAGTTTGTTATGAGGAGTAACGAAAATAAAGGGAGGAGGCCTAGCTATCTTTGTCAGTGACTCACTCTCAAATACAACCTTTGGACAACAGTGAAACCCTGAGACTGTCGAAGGACACCCAATAACCCTAGAGTACCATTTAGAACTCATCCACATAGGCAAGCTGACAATATAGATCTTCAATATTTACGACCATGAAGAACTTACACTGTTTCCCCTCTCAGCTATAACCAGATATCCAGTTCTGCAAATGAATATATAATTTGTGGCGATTTCAACCCACATAGCAAACGTTGGGGAGGAACCCGCCTAAGCAAGCGGGGTACAATGATTGAGGAATGGGTATACAACAATAACCTTGTCATACTCAACGACGGAACTAAAACTAGGATTAGTCCAGAAGAAGGCTCCTTATCCGCATTATATCTAACGATATGCACCCCCTACTTAGCCTCCTTGACAAACTGGGAAGTGGATCGTTAAACCACATTAGAAAACGACCACTTCCCTATACACATTAACATGAATCTTACCAACCCAACCGTTAACTTCTCTAATGTTCCCCAATGGAGACTGGATAAAGCCGACTGGCACACATTCAACTCCTCGCCGGCATAAGTATAGAACAACTACAAAATGAAGACATTGACAAATTCAACTAAAACATCCTAGAAGCAATAAATGCCGCTGCCATAAAAAGCATCCCCCAAAACAGGAAAAGTGAACAAATCTATCGCAAAACCGTCCATCTCATGGTGAAACGATAAATGCAAAAACATAATCAAAGAGAAGGAAGAAGCCCTAAACATATTCCGGCACACCGGCAAATCAACTGACTACCTAGAATATAAATCTAAGGAAAAAGAAATTAAGCTTGGAATCCGAAAAGCAAAGGAAACATTATGGCATACTACTGCTCCACCCTTGACCGTAAAAAATACAATTCCAAGCAGGTATGGAGACAGATAAAAGCCATGAAAGGCAACATCACCAGCAGCATGCCCAATATCCAAGGAGTGACATCCAAAAAAGAAAACGCTAACCAACTAGCAAAACATTTTGCAGGAATGAGCATCAATAACAGTCATTCAGCTCAATTCCAAGCACACCAAAGAAATACAGAGTATAAATACCCCCATTTCTTCACAGACTTCGATACGAAACATTCTCCAAATAATGCCAATTTTTCCATGGAAGAATGGAAAATAGCTATTAGAGACAAAAAAAAAAAATCCACATCACCAGGAGAGGGCAATTTAGGATATGAAATATTTAAAAATATCCCTCCAAATACTGAAGGCATCTTGCTAGATCTGATAAATCAATCATGGAAAACAGGATAGATCCCGACAAAATGGAAACAAGCTATAGTTATCCCAATCCCAAAAGCTGGAAAAGACCCCATAGAACTATCATCTTACAGAACAATCTCACTCACTGACACTATATGTAAGGTGATGAAGACTATGCTTAATAACAGACAAAAACATAATCTTGAAAGCAACAACCCGATCTCAAAAAACCAAAGTGTTTTCCGCAACAAAAGGTCCACCTTGGACCAACTAGTGAGGCTTCAATCATTCATTAAACTAGCATTCAACGCTAAACGAAAATGCGATCGACATCTCATAGCGATTTTTCTTGAATTAGAAAAAGCCTTTTACCTATTTTGGACCGACGACCTTATCGCCAAACTAAATCATTACGGGATGAATGGCCATATGCACAGATGGATTTAAAACTTTCTAAAAGGAAGACAGATCAGAACTAAAATAGGAGACCAATACTCAGAAAATTACGAACTTGAGAACGGTACCTCCCAAGGAAGTGTATTAATCCCAACCCTTTTCAACATTATGATCAACGACCTAGAACATGCTGTCGATCTCAGCAAAACTGACTTATCACAGTTTGCTGACGCCAGTGGCATATGGAAAGCGGGTAACCCTTCCAGCCAACAAGTCATCGTTGATTTACAAACCAATTTAACAAAAATTGGTAAATGGTCAGATAGATGGGGATTCAAACTATCAAAAGGGAAAACAACGGGAGTCCTATTCTCCCCTAACCCCATGCATATGATAGACACCCCCACCATATATAAGCAAGGCGAACCAATTAAATTTGAGAAAGTAGCTAAATTCTTGGGCCTTCAATTTGATCAACACCTGACATGGAACCACCACATTACAGAACTAGTCTGGAAATGTAATGGCGACCGTAACCTTCTTAAAAACATTAAAGGACTAAAATGGGGAGCTGACCAGGACACACTTTTAACGCTTTACGGGGCTCTAATTAGGTCAAAACTGGACTATGGGTGCCAGATCTACGCCTCAGCCAAATCAACCCTCCTTAAACGATTGGACATAATCCAATCCAAGGCGTTACGGATATGTACAGGATCCCTAAAAACACTTCTAAAGAAGAATTGCAGATCCTCACAGGTGAAACACCACTAGTACTGAGAAGAGAAGAACTGATATTAAGATATTCAGCAAGAATCTCAGTACATGATCTCTCCCCATCCAACGAGAGATATCATCAATAGATGCAATATCCCGTTTAGTAAGAGACTCGTTCCTAATCCACCTTCTGGAAAGAAGATGCATTAACTAAGTAAGGAACTAAATATTGATAGCCTTCAGGCAGAAATCATCAAACGCCCGGACCCCACCCCATGGACATGTAAAAAAAAAGAACATTATAAACTTCCTAGCAATAAACTTTGGCTCTAAACAAAACTAACCACTAGAGATAAGATCCAAGCTCTTAACAATGATTGACAACTCTTATAATGACTATGTCAAAATTTACACTGACGGAACAAAAACAAGCAACCCAGACAGAACTGCTGCAGCCATAACTATCCAGGAAACAGAAGAAGAACTTGGATCAAGACTCCCCGACAATTGCTCAATATACACAGAAGAATTCTAGGCCATATCAGAAGCAATAAAATTGGCAAACATTCGTAAGTCCCCCAGAACTTTAATAATTAGCGATTCGCTAAGCGTTTTAAGATCCCCGGAAACCGGAAACTCAGTTGGGCGAGAAAACCTAAAGGAAACAAAACTGTTTCGAAAAATATGCTGAATCAAGACCAAATTGTAGAATTCATGTGGGTACCATCCCATATTAACATACCTGGCAATGACAAAGCCGACTTGGCTGCAAAATTCAAACTTAATGACCCAAACCCCACCCATATCGACTACAGCATTCCAGAGATATACCGCACCATATTAAAAAAAAATCACATCAAAATGGCAAACAGTATGAGATTCCTGTCCTGAAGGTCGTACACTGTACTCAGTACAGAAAACAGTGTGCCGCAAAACCAAAGTCCCACCAACACTCAATAAACATGACCAACGACAGGATTAAAACTGGCAAAACATTGCTAACAGGCAGTATGGGGAAACACATCAAACTCAATATAGCACGAGGTACCAATTGCCCCTACTGCAACAACCCTGAGGATCTGCAACATGTGTTCAATATCTGCCCCAAATACGAAAAAAAAAAAAAAAAAAAAAAAAAAAAAAAAAAAAAAAAAAAAAAAAAAAAAAAAAAAAAAAACAAAGGGAAAAACTAGTCAGCTCCCTTAAGATAATTGGTTTTCCATACTCCTACGCAGAATTGTTGTATCATAGCAACCCAGATCCAAACCTAACAAACGAATCAATTCTAAAGTTGGAAAAATTTAATACCATTCCAACATCGTCCAAAATTACTATCGGTTAGCCTTTTACCCTTTATTCCAACCTACCTTAAATATCCCTCCAACCCATCACTAACGGATCATGTAATCAGTAGTGCTATCATACAGGCCCTCTGTGGCACTGAAGGCAGTAGTATAAATGTGATCCGTCAAGCAATGCAACATATGTACAGGAATTCAAACAAATAGTCAAAGGTTTTTTAATAACCTTGAAACTTATTACTTTCTTACCTACCCGTCCTACTATCCCATCTTTTTCAAGCGTATTACAAGCTTGAAACAACCCCTTACACAATCGCATCATGTAATTAGTGCCGCTATCATACAGGTTGCTAGAAATTCAAATAGACGCCTTCTGTGTAGACGTGTCAAGAGGGGAGGTGGGTGCGTAGGTGGCATACGGTTGACCACCTACAATGGGGGGGGGGGTACTTGCCTGTGCGAGGGCCGATGATACACTTGCACCTACTTCCCCTGCGGCATGGCATGCGGTATCATGAATGTGATCCGTTGGGCAGTGCAATATAAGTACAGGAATCCCAAAGTGGTTGGCAGCCAAATTACCCCCCCCCCCCCGACCAATTCTCCTAATATGGATACAACCATACTAACCACATCTTACTCATTTCTTTCTACATCTCAAGACATAGTGGATCATTTAAAACATATGCTAGCAAAACTGACCCACTAAATTTAGATGCTATTGGGTGGCTTAAATCCCAGCCATCAGGACCAGCTACACAATGTAGCTACGACTCAATTGCGTAATTTAATAAGCATAGCGTAAGACCCCAAATTAGATTTATAAAGTGGTTAAAATCCAAAGCCATCAGACCAGCTGGACAATGTGGCACCTTAATAACTTATTTAGGATATATGGCCCATAATTAGAAATATAAGGTGGCAAAAACCAGCCATCAGGCCCCCCCCCTCACAAGGCAGAAACCATTAGAATTACAATGTCTCCCCAAATATTAACGTTTCAAATAACTCCCCAATAAATACCCTAGGCTGGTCATTTCTATCAACACTACCTCTACAAACAGCACAAATAATAGTTTCAAAATTCATAACTATGTCATGACGACAACATTTACTTTTCGGAAAACGGGAGCAAAAAGAACCCGGATGTACAACGCCTTCCTCCTATAAACACCCATCCTGCCTTGCCACGACCGGACATTTTGGACTTGCTGTATGAGGAGTGCGTGTGGGTCTATTCCCACTCACCACCTGTCGCGTGGAGCAATACGCTCCGAAACCGGACAAAATCAATCAGCGCACTATGTGTGCATTAAAGTTGGGGGACGCAGAACTAATCCGTTCCCCTCGAAAAAAATCAATCATCCCTCCATGGGGGCATTAACCGGTCGCGCATGCCGTAGTGGGCGAATGCGACCGAAATTCAAATAACGAACGAACGAATTCGCGCCATTCAAGTCTGAATAACAAAGATGGCCAGCTATGTATTGGAGAAACTAAACAAGTTGCAGGAGGTCTTAGACGATTTTGGAATGGTGAAGGAAACGTTGGTGAGAGTTGATTATGGGTGATATAACCCCCATCGTGTAAAGATGGAAATCAACAATGTAAGAAGAGCCAAAGAAAGACTAAAAGCACTGATCAAAAAGGAAAATGAAGAAAAGGAGGATCTACAGGAAAAAGACCAAATCAGAGCTTACAGAAAAAAGCTTGAAAAAGAAGAAGGAAATGAAAACAGAAAAATAGACGAGATAGAGGTGAATGAAGACGAGGAGGATGAAAAGGATGAGAAGAAAAAGAAGAAGAAGAGGAATGTGGTGGATAAGATAATGTGCTGCGGCAAAAACAAATACAAGAAAGAAATTAGAAGAAGAAGAAACCCAAAGGCCCTTTTCAGGGCCCCTCCATTGTCTCGAAAAGATGCCTATTCTCTCTTGCCTAAAAAATTTAGTCGATTTTTCTGTGTGATAGATTTATGTCCATAAATCTATGTATGTTTATATCTTTGTCTATGTCTCTTTTTGTCCCTAGAACAGCGCGTATTCAGGTCAAGCCCTTGCCACACTGTTACGCCCGATTGAGGTCAGCCACTTGCAACATTGTTGCCATTGTTTCCCCAATGTCCAGTACCGTGACGTCACCCCTGTTCAAATCCTATAGGCCCTAGACAGTCCCAATACATTGCCACTATACATTCCCTATGTTAAATTCCCACTGACCCTAGATTATCCCACCCATGTTAAATTCCCATAGACCCTATAGTACAAACACCCACCTTTAACACAGAAGTCCTATAGACCCTAAAGTATCCGCATTCACTACTTATATCATTGCAAATATTAGTCATGTTTGCATGTGATTGAGAAATAAGATTAACAGCACATTGTTTTTCTATCTATTGAAAACAAGAACGAGAAGTTTGTGTTACTAGTCTGCAATCTTAAATATGTAACAGAAAATAGTGAAAAGCAACAAGCTTTGTAAAGTTCAACAAACAATTTATTTCCCTAGAACACAGAGTAAAAATGTAAAAAGGAACTTACGGTATTGCGAGTTAAATACCAAATAATCTCATACTTTTAGTCATAAATCCTAATAATTAATGTTCTGAATAAACTTTAGTGAAACTCCATAATTAAATCCAACGTTAAATGTATTGATGTGCCTGTGGTGGCATGTTTCGTGGTGTTGTACCAACTGTATTTTGTTGAGTCCAGTATAATAATTCAAGGTTTGAATTCACTATAAATCCCAGTGACTGTCTCCGTCCAAGAATATTAGTTATGAGGTCCCTGTATTTCCAGAGAAAAATCACTCGAATTAAATAATTTGAAGAAATAAATTCCAGCCCAAATGATTTACTGGACACAATATAATACAATTGATTTTGCCAAGGTCTGTAAAGCACGAATAACAGATTTTCTGAAGAAAAATAACCCCCATCAATTATATGACAAGCTAAGACGCAATACAAAACCCCGGATGAGAATCAAAAGTTTATTGTTTTAGAAGGAATAGAAAGTTTTGTTTCCGTAAAGCACGTGATGGAAATTCTATAGTCCAACTATAACTATATGCAAAATATAATATCCTTGACTCAGCTTAAAATAATGATCAATACTCAGAGAAAATAAAAAGCTGTTTATAAAATTGTCACCGATTTTGGACAAGGTCAGCAACTAGATACAATGTTGGTTACCCACAACATATAATGAAACACAAAAACCCCTAAAAATACTAAGAAACAATGCAAATTAAATATACATAACAATAGATACGAAGATTTTTCCCCAAATGAAAGATACTGTTTCAAGACACAAATATAACACACCAAGATAAGATTGATCATGAAAGCATCAAGAAGGACAAGCATTTCTATAAGAGACACGGCGTTGATTTCACTGCCCCGATCTATATCTGAATTTTGAAATTACAATTTCTAATGTCAGAAACAAAAGAGACGATCTTCCAGATCTGCCTTTTATAGCACGTGTCGATAATCCAAATTTAGCGTATGGCGACAGAGTAGAGACAGGTGTTGATGTCCCTGTTGATGAACAGCTGCGGCGGCCTAAGTGATTATAGCGTCCGCCTTAGATACAGAAGGTCGTGGGTTAGAACCCCGGTCTTGTCATGCCAAAGACTTATAAAAATAGTACCAGCAGCATCCTCGCTTGGAATTCAGCATTAAGAGGAAAGTGTTAGGACTGAACGGCCTGCTATCAGGATAATCTGACTTGGTGGTACATGATACTACATGTCAGCGGCATGATGTCCCAGTGCTAGATATCACTATAGACTGCCACACTGCAGAATTCGTAGCGATATGACGAAATGGTTCAAAGCTACGTTAAGAATAAAAAATAAAAATCCACACAAACAAACACCCTGTTGATAAGATCCAAAATATCCTAACAGATCAGAATGCAACCGACGAGATGACGCAGTAACAGAAAAGAAATTTAGATTTGTATCAAACAATTATCCGTATATTTGAGCTTTAGTAAATATGACAGAAAGCATGGAATCATCAAACAACGAAACATGCTTGCTGAGAAAGACGACATTTATATGGGAGATAAAGTTTCGTTGTACGCTGGTCGGCTTGCTTAGGGGCATCTTGATCACATCGATAATGCAGATTTTCTACCCACTTGATTTACCAGATACTGTCTATTTTCCGATACAAACAGGGGGCAAACCGGGTGGCGCCTGATACTAAGAAGATAAATAAGTGTGGCGGCTAATGGCAGTTTTAAACTGCTATTAAATTACATTTCTAGTTATAATCAGCATTAAACTCAAACGTTGGCGTGTGTTACGACTCTACGATCTTAAACTAAGAAACAGAATAGAGCGTTTACCAACAACTTTTGTCAAATTCAAAAATTATTTTTCTTTAACTTGAATACAAAGTGAAACTTTAAAAAGAACTTACAGTATTGTTAGTTAAATCCCAAATGGTCCTGAAAGTTCTATCACAAGTTCAAAAAGTATAGAGTTCCAAATGAATTCCAGTGGTGATCCGAATGCATTCCAATTTTGAATGTGCTGGCATGCCAATAGCATGGAATGTGGCCATGTATTAACAGCCTTGATGATCACAATGATATAATCAAAATGTCCCTGAATGAATTCACAACAATCCCAAAATAGTGATTTAGACCTAAAAGTATTAGGCACCTTGTAATTCCGGTGAATAACTTGAATAAATAAACCCTCTAAAATTAATACTGAACACAAAAATAAGACTGACTCCACTTAAGTTAAGGTAGTAACGAATAATTCAGACACAATCACCCTTAACATAAAAATCTAAGACACTATTTGGGAATCTAGATGAGGGTTAAACTAATGGAAATTTCCATCAAATAGTAAACAAAATTCATTTCTAGAAACTTCTAAGGTTGGAATAAAGGCTGTATCTGGAACACAAACTGAAGTCAACATGTTTACAATTATTGATTATCTTAAGACATAACCTACAATGATAGACAAATCTTAGGATTGTATTTATGTTGTTTACAAAATAAAGGTGCCTAGTCAGGTATGTCCTTACAATCTCTAACCATGAGAAAAATTAAACACACTTTATAAAATATATATATATATATATATATATATATATATATATATATATATATATATATATATATATATATATATATATATATATATATATATATATAACACTGTGATCTTCTATTTCTAATTACTACAAATGGGAATTTGCTTTAGAAATCCACATCATTTGTTCAACATGGATTTTGTTTCTCTTTGCATTTTAATTAGGAGTTCCAGTAGCTGTTGGTGAATATTATTTGCAAAATATGTCCAACTATTATATAGAAAATATTAGTTTTGTCTCCCTCGATATATCATTGAAAAATGTTTGCCATGTTACCATTTCATGAAGATGTGTGCTTACCATTACAAATAACCCTGTGTGGATATGCATAATATAATAAAATAGTAATATAAGATGGCGTAATTGTTTAATATTATTATATTTTTTAAGGGAATGGTGCACGCATATGTTTCTTTAATTTCTTAACTTTAAATACGAGGGTTTCCGTTGACTTTATTAACATATTTATTAACAAACGCAACATTGCTGGTTCGAGTCCATTTCCGAAGAAAGTTTTTTTTCTAAAGTAAACGAAGATATGTCTCTTTTGTGTTTACAACCAATTCGATAAACTTTTATAGTCGAGCAATGATGCAATCGTTACCTGTCGGTGGATTTCAGTGGATGATCCGTCCAAGTCCATGGACCAAACACAATTATGTACTACAAATACGAAATCTACAGTTGTACTTGCGATTGGGAATGCATGTAACCAAGATCCATCGAGTTCATGAATTTCTTGATTGCACCATATATACAAATGAATACTGATCTGCGTCAGAAGGCCATGAATGCGTTTGAGAAAGAATTATTCAAACCGATGAATAATGCTGTATTGGTTAAGACGATGGAAAATCTTCGGAAACGGATTCGAGTCGATCTTGATCGTGATAGTGAATAAAATAAGCTTCGTAGATTATTGCTGACCCAGCATTTCAATCACCGAAGATTTTTGATGGTGGATTTCATGCCGTTCACAGTAAAAACTACAACTCAAGCTTACAAAGCCAGTCTATGGTGGATCGTCCGTGGTGGATTTGTCGTAGCTGCTCATGTATGAGTAATGTTACGAGAAGAACAAGCCTTTTAACCAGTCATGTTAAGCTGCTTTATACCGACACTGACTCGTGTGTGTTACCAACTATGACATTTATAAGGCTATCATATCAAGCATTCTTGCGAACGAATTTGATAAAAGCGATTAACCAAAAGAACCTCGGTTGCTTAGTAACACCAACTAAAAGGTTAGCTTTCATACCTTCTTTGATGATCCTTTGAGTGACTCGTTCTCTGAGTGTAGGATCAATCGCATTCAAGTCATGGATGAGACCCTCGTCGGCATGTTGGCATACACGGATATCATTTGTTGTTTTTTAAACAAGGTCATGTCGATAACATGCAGCATCAACACGATTTATAGATGCTTCACCAGGCTTTCGTTGGTTGTTAGAATCGAGTCGTATATCAAGCTGGGTACCAGGAGAACAGTAATGGTATCCAGGTATATGTTTTTCATCAGGAACTTTAATTCCATGGTGTTCCCGATAGCGTTCTTAAAGTAGCATGACGTTACCCCCGGTGACTTTTTTAAAAACCTTCCACATATGGAACTGACCACGGAGACATTGATCGAGCATTGTTCATGGATGCACCAGATGTGCTCGCGGAATTCTCTTCACGCGCTGCACCAATCACTAAACAAATTGCACGCGAGTCACTGATAATATCAAAACAATGCTTCGGACCGGTTAAAATATGTGGGATTGCAAGCGGTTCAATAGATTTGAGATCGATTACGGCAATGACATGACAACCTAAGACAGCTCAAGTTACCTTACCATCAACAGCAACAATGTCAGATGCTGTAAGTAAAATCATTCATGAACCGCTCAACAACGACTGTCAGATTTAGATACTGCAAATCTAGCAATGGGAAGTGGATTAAAATTGTCTCGCAAAAGGTATTAGACGAAGTTAATAATGTATAAACAATGGCTTAATTCAACTGTGTATCAGATCCCGCATTTGGCATGGGATTGTCAGTAGTATTCAGAGCCAGATAGGGACCCAGTATGAGTTATAAGGAGAATTACAAGTGTATGACACGTATAAGCTTTCTCTTCCATGTAAAGCACTATTGGAAATCGAAAGAAAACTTGTACGCGCCAACAACGGTTCA